>JAOSBO010000009.1:19411532-19421688 GCA_027563915.1 Erythroxylum rotundifolium | reverse complement strand
AATAATATTTTTAATTATTTATACAACAATTAATAGTTTATTAAATCAATAAATTTTTTAATCATTTTATCTTTTTTTAGCAACTACAATTGTACTTGTCAAACACCTATTTTGTTACCAAAATAGCAATCCAAAACACATAAGTACTTATTGAAAATAAGTATTTAACATTTCAGTAGGTTGATTTCAGCAGATTATCAACCGTCACTGTTCCTCTAAATTAAGCCTAAACCTTATCTATATATTTATGTAGTATTTAGTAAAATATGATTGAAATAGAGTGAGTGGGTATTTGCTTCTTATCTGTTAGGTTGACTAAAAATCATCTCATATTAAAACGATATTGCATAATAAATTGATCTAAGATTTCAGTTTTAAAATAATTTAAAATATTAAATAGTTACTTGATTGTCAAGTTCCAGCCAATAGCAAATTGAAGTTGAAAAGACGAGAAAAGAAAGCAAGAGAAAAGGAAAGAAAGCAAAGAACAGAAGATTTTAGAGAGAGAGAGGAGAAACGATAATTAAAAGGGCCACGTACAGAGAAAGAAACTGCTGCCACTACACACAGCTAGCTACTCCATAGATAAGCTTCAGCTCTCTTCCCGATTCAAAACTAACCGAAACCGAACCTTCGGATTTCGGCCTCTTTCGGACTGCGGTCGAGTGTCATTGGATGTTATATCCGATCGTCGACGGCGATCGGCGATGCTCGGCGGATGATGCAGGAAGCAGCGGTTGCGAGAGTGGAGAAGAGGCCTTGTGTTGTAAGTCGCGGCCCGTTGTTTTTCTTTTTGTTGCTTTAGCTGTGGTTGATGGGAGTTTAGGAGAAGAAGGTTGATAAATGAAAAAAGGAAAGAGCAGAAATAACGGCTTGTTGCCGAATTCACTGAGGATTATTTCTTCTTGCCTTAAAACCGTCTCCACTAATGCTACCACCACGGTTCGCTCTGCGAGTGCCTCCGTTGCTTCTTCAATTTCCACTTCTACTGAGGATCGTAAAGATCAGGTCCTTTTCCGTCATTTCTTTTTTCATTTTCTGAAATTTTGGTTTGCCTCAAATTAGCTGCCAAAGTTGGATTATAATGTGAGGTTATTTTTCTTCCAGAGGCTTGAGTTGTGCGGTGAAAGAATGAATGGGAATATTTGCTTATGCTATCATTTATTTTATACATCAGTTACTCGTCGTTGCGAATGCTATCCTGTGATTGTCCGGAAATCTTATAATTGTTCACCCTTTTGGGTTTTTTTGTCTAGTTTGAATGATGTTGGTCTGGAAATGAAATTGTCTCTACTCGAGTGCTTATTATGTTTTGCTTAGGTTTAAGAAGTGTGAACTAGCGCCTTAATATAGTAGAACGTTATTTCAAGTGAGAGCTTGTTAATCAGGCTTCTTAATTAGTCAACATTGGGTAGTCCTCTGCTACTGTTTATGAATTGGAAGCATTTTGTTCTGTTTTTATAGTTCTCATTTTTAGGAAAACATTCACATGCTAGTGCTACCTCTATGCAAACAAATTGTTGATTCTAATGTGATTTCTGAATCATGATCCTTTGTATTTGTGGAACATGGGGGATTCTAGGTTCTGCGGTTTTTAAATCTGCTTCTGCATTTTCAATGTTTTGTAAGTTTATGTTTATCTGGATCTAGATTTGAGAGTTTATTGGTGAACAGGTAACATGGGCTGGGTTTGACAAACTGGATTTAAGTCCATCTGTTTGGAAGCATGTTCTCCTACTTGGTTATCAGAATGGATTTCAAGTGCTTGATGTGGAGGATGCATCCAATTTCATGGAATTGGTTTCAAAGCGTGATGGTCCAGTCTCATTTTTACAGATGCAACCCCTCCCTTCTAAGTCTGATGGACGTGAGGGATTCATATCTTTGCATCCTTTACTGTTGGTTGTTGCAGGGGATGATACAAGTGGCTTAAACTTTGATCAAAATCTTAGTCATCAAAGTGGATTGGGAAGAGATAGTAATATTGACCCTCAGTTAGGAAGCATGGTTAATTCACCTACTTCTGTTCGATTTTACTCTCTCCGCTCACACTGTTATGTGCATGTCCTAAGATTCCGATCAGCTGTGCTTTTGGTTAGATGCAGTCCTCACATTGTAGCTGTGGGTCTGGCGACTCAAGTAATCGACTGCTTGTACAGATACTTTACTTCGTTGAATTATGCGCTCTATTTTTTGTGAGCTACACTATATTGAAATTGAGTTCTACATGAAATGATTATTTTCTGGCTGGTATTATTGAACTTTGGATTTCACATTGACTCAAATATAATTATGGATTTCTCTCTTTCATAAATACTTTCTACCCTTTGCCTTCGTATTGAATTTTTAATTTTCAAATGGATGAATTTTCTGTTTTGGATTAGCAGTTTGACAGAAGTCCTATTTCTTAGCATTAAAAAACTTCGCTACATGCAGAACTGCTACATCTAGAAGATGAAAGTTTAATGTCTATCCATTTGAAGATTATGGAATTGCCATATATGCCATACTCATATTCTTAACATTTGATGACAGATATATTGTATTGATGCTGTCACACTTGAGAATAAATTCAGTGTTCTTACATATCCTGTTCCCCATTTGGCTGGGCAAGGAACAACTGGAGTTAACGTAGGTTATGGTCCAATGACAGTGGGTCCTAGATGGTTAGCTTATGCCTCGAATGGTCCATGTCTGTCAAACACTAGCCGCTTAAGTCCACAAAACTTTTCTTCTTCTCCGAGTGTGAGTCCATCAACATCACCTGGTGGCAGCAGTCTGGTAGCTCGTTATGCAGTGGAGTCTAGTAAGCAGTTGGCTGCTGGAATCATTAATCTGGGGGACATGGGATACAGAACTTTTTCAAAATATTGTCAGGAATTGCTTCCCGACGGATCTAATTCCCCGGTGTCATCAAGTTCTGGCTGGAAAGTTGGCAGACTTCCTGGAACAGATATGGATAATGCTGGGGTGGTAAGCTTTCTCTTTTTAACTTTTCAAATCGTTAAAAGACTGCGTCACGTTAATCTGCTTATAGCTGGTTGAGTTATTTACCGATCCTTTTTTCTTTGTCCCATGTTATTTACTTACTTATATTGGCAAATATTTGACATAATTAAAAGTTGAGAGTTACATTTCTGTATAGCATAGGTGGTAGTGGTGATAATTTGATGACAGCACTTTATTTCATTTAAATGCTGGACCTGTGGCTTCATCCTAAGGTTTTGATGGGATCTCATGATAAGGAGGTTTTGTATGTTCTGGATGAATTCATTGAATGCTGTATTGGTTTGCCTTATACTCTTCATACTTTGAATTGAATTTCTGACCAACTTAAAATTTTAACCTTTTAAATAAAAATCAATTTCTTGGCCTATATTTATTTCAGTGATCTAATAATACCAATGGCCGTACAGTTCCATTTCATATTTTAGACAGAAGGCCCCCTTTTTTCTCAAACAAATTTAATGTTGAATGGATGTAAAAATACAGGAAATCCTTTAACAAATCCAAAATATGTTGACTTGCATAGATCATGGATTAGAATTTTAACGTTTCCTAATTAAAATCACTCCAAATAAGCTTTTGGCCAAATGGTAATATATGTTAGTCTCTGGTTGTTTTTAAAAAATTTTCTGTTGAAGCGATGTTGGCAAGAAGATGTCAATACTCAAATATTTGTTATTATGCATTCTCGTCATTTTAGGCCTTCTTCTCCCTATCAAAATTTGTTATCTTTTTCTCATTCTATCTTGATTTGTTGATTGGAACAAATGGTCGATTGTAGGTTGTTGTCAAGGATTTTGTGTCCCGAGCTGTCATTTCCCAATTCAAGGCTCACACCAGTCCCATATCTGCACTATGCTTTGACCCCAGTGGAACACTTTTGGTTACAGCTTCAGTTTATGGGAATAACATAAATATATTCCGGATTATGCCATCTCGCGTACAGAGTGGACGCAATGTTGAAAACTATGACTGGGATGCTTCCTATGTGCATCTTTATAGATTGCATCGTGGCATAACATCAGCTGTAAGCATGGAATTTACCTATTACCAGTTTTCTTCTTTAGCATTCTATATTTTTTATTCTGACTTATGTACATGTTGTTTTTTATTTTATCTGATAGCTGATTCAGGACATATGCTTTAGTCACTACAGTCAGTGGATTGGTATTGTTTCATCTAAAGGAACCTGCCATGTTTTCGTATTATCTCCTTTTGGTGGTGATGCTGGATTCCAGTCATTTAACTCAATGGGTGAGGAGCCGTCTCTATTTCCAGTTCTATCTTTGCCGTGGTGGTCTACTTCATCTTACACAATCACTCCCTGTCCTTTGCCACCTTCACCTTCACCTCCACCTCCACCTCCAGTTTCACTTTCAGTTGTTAGCAGGATAAAGTACAGTAGTTTTGGATGGCTTAATATTGTTGGCAATAGCACTGGAAGTGCTACAGGAAAGGTTTTTGTCCCATCTGGGGCAGTTGCTGCCATGTTTCATAATTCTGTATCCCAAAACAATCTTCATGTTAATTCAAGGGTCAAAGCTTTAGAGTATTTGTTAGTTTACACCCCATCAGGTCATGTAGTTCAACATGAGCTTCTTCCTTCAGTTGGGCCAGAACCGGTTGAAGGTTCAAGAGTCCGGTCATCTTCATATGTGCATATTCAAGAGGATGACCTGAAGGTCAAAGTTGAACCTGTTCAATGGTGGGATGTGTGTAGAAGATCAGATTGGTCAGAAAGAGAGGAATGCATGTTTGGCAGTACGAATGGACAAGAAGCAGCTGAAATAAATCAAGATGATTTAGGCTGTGGAGATAATATCAGCATAGAATTCCTGGATGTCAATTATGATGTCAGTGAAAAGAAGACAGGAAAAGCTTGCTCTGTAAAGTCCCATGAAGGATTCCATTGCTATCTATCTAATGCAGAGATACAGATTAGCTCTGGGAGGTTGCCAATATGGCAAAAATCTAAGGTACTTACTCAAGGTGCAATGTATATTAGTTCTATAATTTAAGTGCTTTAGTTTTTTGACTGTGATTTATTTTCTTCATTGTTCTAGATAAGTTTCTATGTGATGGATTTGCCATGGATTCACAGTGATGGTGATGGAGAATTGGAAATTCAAAAGGTTCCAGTCCATGAAATTGAAATAAAGCAGAAGCAGTTATTGCCAGTTTTTGACCATTTTCATAACCTCAAAACAGGCTTGCTTGACAGGTGACCAAAATGCCATCTTTCGAATTGCTGTGATCTGAGATTATTTATTGTGAAATTTTTGCTGTGATCTGAGATTATTTATTGTGAAATTTTGGAAATGAATAGGGTCTATTTTTACTGAAATTGAGGATAAATTTCTGGATTTGCTAATAAGTTACTGGAAACTTCTATTAAACTAAAATTTGGCTATTTGCTGCTTCATGGTGTCAGATTATAATTGCCGTCACTTGAGTTTCTATTTTGTTTTATTTTTGGTAACATGTAAAAGTGTTTTCCTACTGCTCACTCTCCTAGTTCCCTACCTCTTCAGGTTGTACAAAACTCTAATTCAATAAATTGTTGAACGAATAACATCATTGAATTCTTTTATTTCATGGCCTTGAAATGGATGTTGTGTGTGATCATGTGCTAGTTTGGTGAATCATCGATTGCTAAATTTAGGTTTGGCATGGACAACCAATATTCTTACTTCTTGTCTTTTTAGTGTTACGCTTGCTGATTGCTTCTTGTGTATTATATCTAGAGGCCTTTCGGGGCTAAATTGTGCTCATTCATCATCGGAGCTGTTCCAAGCTGAAGGCAAGCCAACACAGGAGACTATTATTTGTCACTCAAAGCCAGCATCACTTAGCTCAACAGAAAGTTCAGAGTGTGGTAAGACAGACGTTTGTCTATGAATTACTTTGTTCTGTTTACTTATGATATGATTCTGTCAGTTCCTTTATTTGATTTTACTTGAATTTTATTTGTACTCGTCTCTTTTGCCCAAAAAGACCACCAAGAGAAACTTGTACCTGTTCTCCCATCTATCCACAGTTCTTGGCACAGCTCATCCTCAGTAGATATAGAATCCATCCTTATTATGCTCATCCTTTGGTTATTCCATATGACAATTAGTGCCCAGTAAATAAAATTTTCTCTTTTGTTTCCTTCCGTTAGTTCCTCGGTACATCTTAATGCTTATCTCCCTTATTCTGGTACTGTTCTTTCCTAAAATCTATAGTTTGTTTATTAATAGGTTCATCAAGAAGAATTGAACATCTGCTCGATTTGGATCAAATAAATTGTGAGAAACCTTGCATACCAGCTTGCCAGACTATGAATGGCCACTACCAGGAAACAAAAGGGGTTATGGTTGTCGAATCAAATGCCTTGAATCAGAATTCCTTCAGTTTCTTTTCTTCCCGACTTCAGCACCCAAAGAACATGAATGCTGACAATGCAAACTGTATCGAGATTGGGTTTCCAGGATCAGACAGCTACTTGCCGCCTGGTGGAAGAACTTTTCCTGCAGAATCTCCAATCTCGAACATACATAGCAATAATGGTGTCTCAATGTTAGTGGCTGATAACTATGGAAGAGATGCCAATGCCCCCACGGTGGAACCAGAGAACCCTGTAAACCTTGGGCTCTATTTTAGGGAGGGCCACTGTAAGGCAGCGGACCTTGGTGGATGCCGCAAGTCAACTGAGGTTATATCTGATGATGTGGACGGCAGCATTAGCTATTGTGAGAAAGAAAAACCTGAAGAAGAGGGGGAAAGTAATGAGTTTCTTGATGGGGTGTTTCCCTTCTCTGATGAAGGTAGAAATCTGATGAATACTTGTGCTAATAATTTTCCCATTTAACTTACTTGTTGGAATTATTCTGATACCAATACTTGTGCGTGCGTGAGTTTTTGGCAGTTTGATCTTCAACATTACAAATGAGACTGTAGACTTTTGGAACTCGCCACTCGTCAACATCAAAAGGGTGTGGGGCGCTGGATATATATTCATATTCGTGATGATTTAGAGCAAAGGACGACATAAGGATGTCCACTGAGTGGAAAATGAATTACTGTTGTATGCCAACTTCTCCCTCGCTCTCTCTCTCTCTCTCTCAATCGTGTACATTTTGTAGATAAGAAGTCAACTGTGGGGCAGCATGTGAAGTTTAAAATTAGAATGGACTCAAATTTGCATCCCATCCTGAAACTCTGTTAATCTGTCTGTCTGTACAGGTGAACTGAACAAGTACTTTCCAAGTTGTATAACATTATTTGTCTGGTTTTCCGTGGTAAGGGAAAAGTAAAAAAGGAAAAGAAAAAAATTGGAATGTGAAACAGAGTTCATATTGTGCCATAGCTCGTGTCTCGTTGCTTGAATGTGTAAATCTGTTTCTGTATCTTATTTGCCAATTCCTTCTGATATCTTGGCTTTCGTTCAAATGCATGCGTAAGAAAGGCAGGTGGAATGGCAGCGGGACACCATATTCGATCGAAGGCTAAATTGATGCGTAGTTTTTTCTGTGCGTGCTGCTTAATGCTTACGTTAATGCAAAGAACGTGGAATGTAGCGAATGCTGAAATCAGTTGCCAGTTGGCATAAAGTTGATGAGTACTAACGTCAGAAACACATTCTTGAGTCTTGCCTAACCTTTCCCAGTAGCAGGCAACCTTATCTAATCTGAAGTACTTTTGACATTGTCATTTCGTTACATCATCTGATTGAAGATTGTCTTTGGTGAGTGGGGATGTGGTGTTTTTATCAGTGCCTGGGCTTATGGGAGTGGATTGGTCGCCAAAACCCAAAACCAATACGTTTCACGTAGTGTTGGCAATGGGCTATTGTAAGTCCTACGAGAATCAATTAATTGTCATTCATACAAGATGTTTGTGAATTTTAGAAATTGTTAGAAGTGAACCGTATATTTATACAAAATCATTATAGATAACTAGTGTAACGCACGTGGACCATTGCAAATTGGGCTTAGCCTTTGTTTGGTAGAATTTTTGGAGAGTGAATAAGCATTTTTTTTCCACCGCAAAAGCTATTTTCAGTAAAATGAATGTTTGGCTGTAAAATCTAAAAACATTTTTTAAATAGAAATGACTTTTTTAGAAGTTAAAATACAGTTTTTTAAAAAACTTAAATTTGGAGCTTTTCAAAAAAGATCTTGTCAGAAAAGCTCTACTGATATAAGTCCATCCAAATAGGCGCTTAATATATATATTTATATGTTCCAATTAGGTAATAGATGTCAAATTTTTGCTGACAACTAAGTTTTGATATGAGGTTTAGAATTGTTTCAGTAAATGGTCCAAAGAAAACAACTTTAAAATCATAATTAAGATAGAATTGTCTTGATTGATTACAATTTTATTAATTTATAATGATTTCAATATATATTCAATTTAATAAATTTAATACATTACCTTAAAAAACAATCTTATTTCTATACATATTAATTTTAGAAAATAATTTTATATATAGTTATTTTATGCTTTTCTGCGAACTCGATTCCAATTTTTTGTTTCAAAAGTATAAATTGCAACACCAAAATCAAGCTTAACTTGAATTGGTCATTGTGGACATGATTTGTTATGCTGGATAGATATACAACGATAAACATAATCTGTGGGGATGGCAGAAGGGCCCAAGCCTGGCTGGACTCAGCCTAGCTTAAAGTCAACGGGTTAGGCCTGAATAAACGATGTTGTTTTGTCTTTTTTTCTAAAATAATTATTTGTGCCTAGACCGGACTAGGCAGCCCAGGGGCTAAGTCGGGTAGCCTCGAGCTGCCATCCTTAATAATTTGTTAGATTGGATAAACATAGGAGTTTGTTAGAGTTTTTCTTATAATACAATTCTCTCAAACTTAGGTTCGGGTCGCTAGCCTCAAGTTGCCATTGCTAATAGTTTATTAGATTGGATAAACATAGAAGTTTGTTAGAGTTTTTCTTGGGATAGAATTCTATCCAAACTGTAATTGTATCTCTATGTATTGCCTTCATATGAGAGACGAATGGACATTAATTGACTAGAATCTCTAATCATGTGATCAGATGTACCTATATCAATTATTAAGATATTTTTCTTAGAAATTGTAAAAGAAGCATTTGCCTTACCCACAATATCTAAATGAGCAATATTTGCCATAGACACTGACGTTTCCTCTCATTTAGATTCCACTTTATCCATAGTTGTCACCATAGCCTTTCCAACAACCTTTTTTCGTGGTTATTTTTTTAAAAAATCCCACCAATCAGGATAGCCAATAATTTCGTAACAATGTTGTTTCGAGTGACATGTTTTACTAAAGTAATCACACAAAAAATTGTTAGACTTTCCAGTGGGTAGATTTTTGCGATTCTTTCCTGAGCCAGATGATGAGCCTTATCAGTTTTGATTAAGCACCAACATTAAGTGTTCAGAGATTGAGTGAGATCCTCGCTTTGTTTGTCTTTGTTGATACTCTCTCCTTACATATGCATATGTGCTTTCCAAGTCAAGTTGTAGGTCTTTGTATAAGATATCTTCCCAAATCTAATCAAATTCAGAGTCAAGTCCACTTATGAAAGTATGAACTTGGAGCCTAGTCATTGCTGAATGTAATTGGACTATTCCTTCAATAGTCCCTTCTTGAGAAGTTGACCTATGATCAATTTCCTGAAAAAAAAAAAGCCACAAGTTCATTGTAGTATGTTGATAATGATCTATCATCCCGTCTAATTGAAAAATATTTTTGATTCAATTCAAAAAGACAGGTTTCATCATATCCATTATAGAAAGTTTTTGACACCGTTTCCCATATTTCTTTAGCAAGAAGAAGACAAATAAATAATTGCATCAACAATGAACTCATTGAATCAATAAGCCAACTTTTTGCTCTTTGATTTTTAGTAATCCATGTCTCAAAGTTTTGGTCTTCAGGTGCAAGTATTTTTGCTTCTCCAGTGAGATATCTAGCCTTATTGCGTTCTCCTATTCGCATCTCTATAAAATGAGACCATAATGAGTAATTAGTCTCATCGAGTATAATATTTGATGGAAAAGCAAAATGGTCTTATTGGATGATAATTGTTTATGATGGTGGGTTATTTGTTGTTGCTGGAACAAGAGATCCCCTAAAGTCCATTTGTTTGTTTTTAGTATCGTTTTCAAAGG
>JAOSBO010000009.1:19237523-19249571 GCA_027563915.1 Erythroxylum rotundifolium | reverse complement strand
AATGCAACCCCGATTTAGGAATAAAAGCATTTCATTACTTAAAATTAATTTTGTAAATGTGATATATTAAAACGATATAAAGGTCAAATTTTCCTTCTTCTGGTGGACTGTGATATAAAATCTTAATGGTTATTTGATTAATTTCCTCGTGTCCATGTCACTTCTTCAACATTGGTGATTGGAATGTTAGTTTTGACAAATCTTACAGAATTGTTTACTGAACTGCAAGTTTAGTCAAAGAAAACGTGTAAGAGACATAAATTGCAAAGAAATTTCCAATGTAAAGGACATTGTTTAGTTCTTCCAAGACAAAAGCTA
This sequence comes from Erythroxylum rotundifolium, assembly GCA_027563915.1. Lineage (NCBI taxonomy): Eukaryota > Viridiplantae > Streptophyta > Magnoliopsida > Malpighiales > Erythroxylaceae > Erythroxylum > Erythroxylum rotundifolium. The sequence goes on along the minus strand of JAOSBO010000009.1, from coordinate 19,249,253 downwards.
ACGGCGGGCTTAAACTTAACCCACCAAAGGCAGAGGTTAATGTATGGCTGACAGCCTTGACTTCATAGCCTGCACTGTAACACCATCATCATCACAGGGCAAAACACATTATTTGGACGCCATAAATAAAGCTGTTTTGTGAGCCATTACTTGAACCATTTGTATACGGCAACCACACCTTGTCCACTAATAAGTTAAAAGCACTTCTATTACAGCAAGTCATTACCACTAAACAGTAATCTGTTAGATGTACTGAAGACACCAGACGACGTGAAGTTGGGATCAAAAATTTCACTCACACATTTCTCAATGTCCCACTTATTTGTGTGAATGAGATCCCTGGATTGCAGGCACAAGGAGATCTCTGGATTGCGGGCACAAGGATCACGTGCCTTAGGTTCACTCCTAAACGTACCAAACTAACAATTTTATCTGTTTAGTGTCCTTACAAAGATGTCCATCTAAATTTTAGTACTAAGCTAGAGAGCTCTGTTCTCAGTCCATTAAAATGATACTAAGATCAGGTCAAAGTCTAGTACCCTAGAAATTAATTCTCCATCTTTAACCCCTCGCTCCACCCTCTAAACGAAAGTTCGGTCTAAGGCCGCTTTCTGATGACTGCCTAGAACTGAAGAGATGATAAAAAATACATATTCACGACCTGTGACCAGAAGATTTGTCACGCCACCAACTTGAACTACTCCCATTAAAGTGCATCGTATAAGCAATGATTATTATAAATCTAACATAAAATCCAAGATTCATATTAGTAAATGTATCCTAATTACCTTTTGGGAATACAATTCAACGAAAGCAACGCTGTACTAAAAGCAAGGAATGGAAATTCAATTCCTGACTAAGCGTGGCAAAGCTGACATTATTGCCGACAAATTTAGGTAAGTTAATCAACAAAGTCAATGTCACAGTGTAAATAGTGACCCGTAACGATACCCACGATTTAAGAGCAAAGGGCCTGATTTCAAGCACAAGAAGGTTTAACAGTATCATTTATTGTTACCTGTTGTCGGCTTGGTCTGCAAGATCTCTTTATTAATCTTACTGCCAAAAAATTGGAATCTCGCGATGCCTATTAATGCACAAAAGGATGTGGCTTTTTCACCAGCTTACTGACAAAATTCAAAAGCTGAACTTAAGAAATGAAGAAATATAATCATTTCATGATATAATTCAAAATGTGTAATTGCAAATTAATCATATGAATTTAATGAGGTAATATACAGAAGAAAAGCATTGTATATAGGTCTATCAAAAACAGCATCCCCATTAAGTAGAAATAAGACTACAACATACTATCGCCTCAATGGGACTTCAACTAAATATTAATGACGGTGACGATATACAGAAAAAAAAAAAGCAATTCTGTGCTCATTTTGCTTTGTTTTAAAAATAACTGATATTAGAAGCAATGATCAAAAGGCAGGCTTGCAAAGCATAACTTCTCTAACAATGCTTCCAGATTAATCCCTCATAATCAACTCCTCTCTCAATAAAGAATGTGCCAATCCTACAAGCAGCTTTACCACTGCCTTGTATTACTAAAAGGAGATCTGATGTTTACTGCAAGTTCTTCGGTTGACAAATTCATAATAGGTGGTTCGTCCAAACAAAGTCTTTTGGACATTTAATCAACATGTCTCATGCTTTGTAGGGCTTTAACCGTGGGCCGTGGCCTAGATATCAGGAAGGATAATAACTCAGAATGCAATAATACATGTTTCTCAAGCATCTACAAGCTCTGACATCCTCGTTTCCAGAATTTCTTAGGCATGCATCTACAAGTAAAATCTAAAACAAATCCAGCAGAATAGATTAAGCATGTGAAAGTAATTGACAACTTGGCAGTTGGCAGTAGAAAATTAACAATTATACTTGTAAAGAGAAGAGGCAGAAAATTACCTGTAGAAGTCGATTACCTGCCATCAGTTAAGTAATTCACAAATTTCTTCACATGTTAGTAAAAAGGCAAAATCTAGTTCAAAAGCACTACATATTACTTTTAACAGCTCAAAGGATAGAAGTAATACCAAAGCTCATCCTGAAGTAGTGTGCAATTGATTTGGTATATAGAAAAATTTTTAATGAGGAAAAGAAAATATAAACACATAAGAACTTGAATAGGACTAAGCAAATTCTCAGAGAATTTCACTGGCTATGTAACGAATGATAAAGAAGTTAATATAAATATAGTCACCCTCAAAGAATATAAAGATGATAAAAACAAAAAACGAAACCTACATCACATTACATTACGAACAAGCAAACAACACCTGAGAAGTAGAAACCATAGAAAATGTTTAGAAAATTGTTCAGTAGTGACAGAATGCAACCAAGAATTGTATGATTAAACCATGGGAGATTGGTTTTGATGGAGTTGTTTAAACTTTGTACAAATCACTTTAGCATCATGCTCATTAAAACATAATAAAATATTGCTATTAAATATTGCCTTTTCCTGCAACAGCCATTGAGCACACATTATGTTTCACTTGAAGACAAAATTGAGAAGGATTTCACACTTATCTCACAAAAAAATTGAGGCTTTCATACATCACATACTACAGACAGCTCAAACAAGATCATGACCTCACCTCCAGAAATACTTTAGGAGGCTATGACAATAGTCATGGTGTATTTTTATTAATAAGATTAAATAATAATGAGATTTTGTCCACCGATAAACTTGGTATTGGCAAAACAACAGCAACCTAAAATAAATTATCTTTGGATTTCTCAAACTATATCAATGACACATTTTTTTGTGAACTTGGCTCAAAGATCACAATCAACACAATATATTCTCCTTGGAGCAAAATCTATCAATAGAAAGGGGCACTCTGTCCTGAGGTACTAACTTCAGTTGTCTCCTCAGTTACTTATCACAGATTTAATTCCTCAAAGTAGCAAGCTAATCCAATATCAAGCTCCATCAAACTCAAAAATGTACAATACTTTCAAACTTCTTTTCCGTCTTTCATAGCCATTGCATCCCAATAGATAATTCAATATGAAGTAGAAAAGGTCCTCATATAGCAAGCAATTTGATAGGATCTTACCCCTTAGGATATTCATATTAACAAGCGTTGTAACCAAGGAAGTTCAAAAGATCGGAATATGTAAGAATTTTCACAAAAGCACTTGTTATGTGCAGTTGGTCCACAGACACCACGCTAAATAAGTAAAACCTCTGCTTATCAGACTGTTTCAATAAGGGCAGTTATCTGTGCTGTCAGTGGTGCAGGCAACATATCTTTAATCATGGAGACTTTAATTTCAGCAACGAATTGTGTCACTGAAAATCTGAAGGGTGCACTCTTGAACTCTGGGAATGACTGGAAAAGAGAAACAAATAAAAAATGTCAAGTGAATATGGAGTGTCCCAAAATCATTTATTTTTATAACAATAAGGCGTCCTAAAAACTAAATACAACATCAACAACATTTGACAACAATTCAACCAATGCCATATTGAGTCGAAAATCTGAAATATATTAGAATATAAGAGCCAAAAAAAGGTGCAGTACCTGAATTCTGCTGAATTCTCAGAACTGCCAACATATAGAATGGAAAAGCTGTCAATATATCTCAGATTTTGACTAATCGGCAAACTGCATGCAGTTGCTAATTAACAGTTATTGTCATGGTACAATGAGAACAATAAGATCTTCTACAGAAAACAAGAAGATAAATCCTTGATTCTTCCAGAGTGTCTTCTACAAACCACGAATAACTCTAAATGATATAAATAAAGGAAAAAAAGAAATAATCTTGAGAAAGCAAAGATAAAAACGATATCCAAATAAGAATGATCGAATCATGAATAAAATTTCAATTGATGTTTCCACAACATATTGGCACAAGTTATTGAGGGAAAAATCAATAAATTAATAATTAATGTCTAATGAACTTCCATGGTACAAGTTACAAATCGTATTGGTGCAGAATGCACCATGAAGTACAAGTTTTGGAATTCCGATCCCGCTAAGCAATTACGTGGATGAAGTAATGATCATTGTCGTGTTATCGATTCAGCCAAAATGATGATACTGCATTCACTCCCATTGCCCAAGCTGCATATGACAACGTATCACAGAATTCTGCTTGCTTCCACGACTCAATTCCAGATCAATAAGGTTTACTCTGTTTGTTGTCTCTTTTCAGCTGAACTTTCAGTTTCTTACCTCCTAATTGATATCCATTCATCACACCAATTGCAGCTTGAGCTGCTGCAGGTGAGTCATAACTAACAAAACCTGCAAAAAAAAAAACATGTTAAAAGAGTCCATCGTCCAAGTTTAGAATAGAATCAAGAATGAAAGTGGAAATACCAAAACATTTGCTAACACCAGTTGCTTTATCAACAAAAACCTTGGCACTCAAGACTTTTCCAAATGCTTGAAAAGAATTGGAAAGCTCTTGATCACCAAATTCTTGAGGTATGTGATATATGAATAAATTAGCCCCTGGTGGACCTAAATCAAAGAACATGTAATATTTAGCAGGATACACCAACAGTAAGAATAAAATAAGAAGCCAAATCTGGGATATGCATATGGAAAACAAACCTTCAATCTGGCCAGCAGAACTAGTACCTGCCCCTGATGATGCTGCAGGACTAACGCTTGCAACTGCTGGTGGTGCTGAACTAGGTGAGGAACTCAAAGAATGATGGGACATTATTCTTCCAGGATATGTCACGGGATAGTGAAGACCTGCCACATTAGGATAAGCAGATCCCACAAAACTTGCAGAAGGCACAGCATAGTTTCTAGGTGCCATAGTTTGAACTAGGTCAGGTCTCATGGCACGCACAGAATTTCCTTGATTTATGGGAGGAATCATACCATGAAAAGTGGCTTGATGGAAAGCAGGTTGATTCTGCATAGCTGGCAGCCGGTACGGCATGAGGCCATAAGTTCCAGGAGCCTACAACAGTATGATCACCAGAATCGTCGCATTTAATACAGAATGGATAGATATACTTCAGAAGAAAACATGAAATTACATTTAAGAAGCAAGAACTCATGTGGTGACTCATATTTCAAAGATATGCTACCTTTGCACATATTGAAACACTTTCTGAAAACATTTAGAAATAAACTACTGACCTGGTATCCATAGCCATTGTATGGAGGTACATAAGGCATGGCACCGAATAATGACGGATGTGAGTCGTTATTTGGCAAAGTGGATGCTTGAGATTGTGCTTTCTGAGCTCTACGAGCTTGCCTTTCCTTTTCCGTATCTGCCCATTTGACAACCAAAGGAACACTTGAACCCTAGTAAAGTGAAACATACCAATCAGAGTACGCATTGATAGAAAGAATCATTAACAGAAATGCCCAGCCTTTCAATAAAATATCCATGAAGTTAGAAAGGAAAAAAGAAAGGTCAAGTTCTAAAAACAATTGAAACAGAAATAAAAATGCAATACTTGTGCATCACATCTTGCTTTTCTCATTTCAGAGAAGCCATTCAATAAAATAGAGTAGCTACAGTCAAAATACTGTTAGCATGGACTACTGAAGAAATTTGGTATATTAGCTAGTGTTGGATTGAAGTTGGTTCCTGACAAGAAAATTTATTGGTTTAGCTTGAGAAGCTCCTATTTCTGTGGACATGTAAAACCCCCTGTAATATGGATCTTACTTACTATCAGTGCTTTTCTCATTTCAGAGAAGTATGACTACAGCAAAATATTGTATTTCGATCATAAGTTCCTTCTCCATCTGATTAAAGTTAGCATGGACTATTGAAGAAATTTGGTATATTAACTAGTGCTGGATTGAACAAGAAAATTTATTGGTTTAGCTTGAGAAGCCTCTATTTCTGCAGACATGTAAAACCCCCTGTAATATGAATCTTACTTATTATCAGTGCTCATTATCAAACTAGACAAAAGCTGGCATTCACCTAAGATATATTGCTGATACAGAAACGTGACAAACTTTTAAATACAAGAACACAATTATACAAGAAAGTAACAATGCAAAACATCTGACCAAAATGAACAGTTAATCTACATCTACAGCAGATTGTTCTATAAAATAACCTTCCAAACCTAAAAGAATTAATAAGAATACTTCTTTTTCAAAGCAAGCATTTTGAAGCACTAACCTCCATTTTATGCTTTCCGTTGGTAGCATCAATTGCATCAATGGCTTGCTCTTTTGTTTCGTACTTCAGAAAGGCACAGCCTGCAAATTAATTATGAAAGATCAAAATCACCATTTCATTCCTTCACAAGTTAAGGACCAATAAAGAAAATAAGCACCTTTGCTCGTATGTTGAGATCCCCTTAGAATCTGTAGATCTCTTATAGTTCCATATGTAGAGAATAATTCTGATACTTCAGCTTCTGAAACATTTTTTGGAAGCATACCAACAAAGATTTTGTGCTCTGAATTGAAAGGAAAGTAAAGAATCATTTAACAGAGCACATAAGCATATTATGGTAAAGTTAATCAAAAGTCACAACACATTAGAAGACCAGAGTGATGAAAGGAATTGGATACAGCAAAATAACAGACAGTTAGGTATCGTGTCAAGAAATTATATCACACCTAGCCTTTCCAACTCGCCATCTGCATACTTCACTTGCAACGGACTAGATGCCTGAAGTTGAAAAAACAACAGGAAGCACTTCAATTAGAGATACAAAGACAAGATAGCATCAAAGTCTAATAAATAACAAGTAAATACATAAAAGTAGAAGGAATTGATCTTGAGGAAAAAAAAGTTATGTGTTGTCAAGTCCAGTATACTACCACCTACATGATTGACTTAGTAGTAGAGGTGGCATAATGTCAATCCAGAAAGATTTCGTTGAGAAAAATTAGCTACGAAAGAAAATTAATTAAAAGTATGCAAGGTTCAAGCCTTAGAAGCACAACAATAAATTGAATAAGGGTTTATCTCTCATAAGTGGTTGGAATATCATTCAATTTGATCGCGGTTTTCAACACTGGAGAGACTATGTAGTATCAATACTTAACCATAGTATCTTTTTTACCCACCAGAGAGTTAGGAACAGTAAATCATAGTATCCTTTTCATAACAAATTTACCCTATACTCTATAGTCTTTAAATTACAACCAGATAAATGAAATGAATATTCAACTCCATTTGCTATCCCGTATAAGGCCTAGTGAATAACGTTTGGCATATGGCTCAGAATGATCACCAGGCCTTTGTGCTTTGAAGAAACAAACCGATCTCGTTTAAAATCATCTCAATAAAAGCAAGGATACTTCATTTTCTCCACACAAGTAATGCGCTCACCACGCGTTTTCCTAGTGCCATCACACACTCTAACAAACTCCACCTTATTTCAAGAACTTTTCACATATGTCACAGCATCAAATCCAAACATGGTCCCACATAATCCAAAATTGTATTACACTAGGCTACGATGTTGTACAACCGATTAGCTTCTAAAATCACCAGGGATCACCTCGATAATGAAGTCTATCAAGTTGATACTTGTTCAATGCATCTTTTAACTTCCATCTAAATCAAACATGTTGCCATTTGCAATCATTAGGAATAGTGCTATAACTATCCACTAACAGAATGTCGAGATCAGTAAGGACACACTACAAATGGCAACATTTGACCAGCATAAGTCAAAAACAAGAACAAGCAGAGATCACAAAACGCACTAACCCCAGGCAACGTTCTCTTATTATGACAAGCATTGACCGCCTTATCCGCTTCCAGCCTCGACGGACATATTACAAAACAACAACCTAATGTCAAAACCATACAAATTAGGGATTCAAGCACCATAAAACTCGCGACTCAAACGGATTCAGGGCTCCGAATCATGCAGAAAGGAGAAAAAAATCGTTAACGAGAAAGATTTGAAGAATGTGTGTAGAAAAGAAACCTCTAGAGGCCCGCGTGGCCTTGTCCTTGATAATGTTGACCTCGTCGACCAAGGCAAACTCTTTGAACATTGCGAGAAGCTCGGCTTCTGTCATGTGCCTCGGCACTTGACCTACGAACAGCTTCACGCTCTCTTCGCTTGATTTCTTCTCCTTTTTAGCCTCCGCCATCAATGCTTATAAACACACACGCAGATATACACACTCTCTGTGTCTCTGGTTCTTTCTTCTCTCTCTAGAATGCTTTGTTTTCTCTCTCTTAGGAATTTCCTCTTTTTTTGTTTGTTTGGATTTTCTTTTAATTTTCTTTTCACTTTCAGAGTCGTCGCTGCGAAATTGGGGCTTTTCTGATGAGCAAGACCAAGTTGGATCTTCGTATTGTAATTAAATGCTGTTTAATTGGCCTCGATCTTTCCTCAATTTACGATAGGGCCCTGCAAACCGCTGGTAAAGTCAAACTCAACAGTTTGTCCATAAAAATGACTACGATGCCCTTCTATCTCGACTTCCCTCTCTCTCCTCCGTTTGTTATTGTCGAAGTCGTTTGATTAGTTTTTGTCCAGTTGTCCCGTGCCGACTATACTTTAAAGACAACAAAAGAAGAAACTTCCAAATAATTAAGCCAAACAAATGCATGTCAAATTAAATGCTAATTATACGATTAACATCTCTTTAATTAATTCTAACCATCATATATAATCTATGACATTATAATATAAATTAAACATTAAAGTGATTCAACATGATTGATCGGCAGTGTCTATTAATAAGGCTGATAAGAGGGTGAGTCTTGAAACAACCGATAAAATTACTTCTTTATAACTATAAAATCACATGATCAAGTTCTTCTTACAAATGCAACTTTTTCAAACTCCTATAAAGCAGAAAGCTTTTTATACCACTTCTTCTTAATAAAGCTAATAATGACATCTCCTTGGGATGAATTAGACGTATAGAGCGCGCCGAGCCGTGAGGGGTAAAGCAGGTTTTAGACTGTTCTGAGACTATGACTTGTGATTTGAAGTGTGGGCGACAAAGATTTATAGGTTGACACTTAGTGTGATCTAAAGTAGTAGATGCAATATGTGTTTATTTTGTTTATTATTTCGACCTGTCCTTCATATGTATAGCCCTTCACGAAATCGAAGGGCTACAAATTGGTTACAGACTCCTAGTTCAATGGATAGTATGTCTGCCAGTCGACTTGCCCTCTTACTAAAGCCACATGAGAATACAACTTCTGCCTAGGATAAGTAAAAAATGTTTAGGGTGAAATTAGAGTCTTATATAAGAGATGATTATGCTTTACCTCTGCCATAATAGATAGCAGACGTTGGATCAGGAATAGGTCATATAAGACGTGTATATGTATATAAATATGTTTGTTATTATATATATTATGGACCTATTGTACTTTTATTTTATTGGTATTGATTTTATTATATTGCTTTTTTTATTACGTTAATTTCATTATTTTAATTTTTATATATCTTTGTTTAGGCCTTCTCACATATTTACATCTTCATATATTTATATATTTTCATTTTCATGTGAATTCTATAGGTTATAGTCTCCATGCATATACATATATTGTTATACTTATACAGTGATACACTTGCATTGGTCTGGTTTGTTTGTTTTTGATTGTTTGGGATTGTTTTTGTTGTTTTTGTTTGTTTGTTTGTTATTATTTGTTTTTGATCTTATCTTAACCGGGGGTTTATAAGGAAACAGTCTCTGTATCTCTATCGGAGACGTAGGCATGACTGCGTACATCTCACCCTCCTCATAACCTACTTAGGCCAAAATTTTGGTATATTTGGTCTGGTTTAGCTTTTGGATGAATTTACTTAATGAAATTACCTGTCACTTTTGCTGTTTCAATCATGTTCCAATCTATCTCATCTATACATTTGTATAAAACTCATATAAATATGTAAATAAAATAAATTGAAACAGAGTTGGAACAGTAAAAATAGAACAAGTAATATGTTACCTTAATTTGCCTTCAATAAATTCAAAATTTAAGTTAATTAATAAGTAGAAGTGACTTAATTGATTTCAACTTCTTACTTAAAGTTCTGTTTTGTAGGAAGTCTTGAGTTGGAGTTATCAAAAGCGAGGAGAGGGTAGATTTCACCTGTTGAAGATCCTCTAGCCCCCTGGGCATGTTCCTTAGTTAAATCAATTGCGGACGTCTCGCTTCTAGCAATAATATAGGAGTTGGAACTACTAAAAAACATGAGGCTGGTAGAAACTTGATGCTGAGCAGAGTCAATAATCAATCATCAGCTGACCAATCAATATGTGACGATTCCTTGTGCACAGAAATATACAGGCAACATGAAAATCTGAGAGATTTTGAGAATTCAGATTTACCTTATCTAAAACTTTCAGAATAATATCTTAGAAGTTTAAGATTAGTTCGATAAAACTGAAATAGTTAATGTATAACTAAAAACAAATTAAGTAAGAAAATGATACGTCCCCACCTCAGGTTTATTGTAGCTGGTCTTTTCCGTCCGCGAGGAAATGACATACATCAATCCCGAATCCTCCTCTTCTCCAGCATTTCTAAAACTCTATTCTAGGCAACATCAAACATCAATGTCTTTGTTTTGTCGGATAGATTAGAGCTACAAAAACAATCTTCCTGATTTCCAGGGTAAAGTTAAACATCCAAATTTAGGAGTAGTAGTGTGCCGACTGTCCCCAGACGAGGTATAGTGCCAATGAGACAAATGCCACTGACATAGGCATGTGTTACTCTCCCTTGTCCCCATTCCACAGGAAATGCTTATTGCTTACTGTTACTATTATAGTCAAAACCTACACGAAGAAGGTCGTTATACAACACATGGTGGAGAGAGTTGGTTGGGGTCTATTGTCGTTTTGCGGGAGAAAACGTAGGATGTCGGTTATTAGTATTTTTGGAAGAGAAGAAGGGTAAGACCGTCAACAGAAATGGTACAATGGTAGTTTAGCGTGAGAAACAAGGCCTAAATATAAGTGCGCCAGACTGTCCCGCCAAAGCATGAGATGTGAGGAGTGTGACCTTCGAAACATATAACACGAACTGACTCGCACTTTTCAAACTTGATGGACATTACTCACAGTACTGATGTTCTTGACTTTTACAATCCACGCCTCTTGTTTTCGTCTGTTTCATGTTCTATGGTGGTGCGCATTTACAGGAATGGAAGAAGAAATTCTGTCCTGAACCAAAATGGATAAAAAAGGGGCAGTTGATGATCTGTGCCAACTAACCTTGCGGGAAATGGCAACTTGTAACGCATTCAGATGATTTGGACTCCATAATAAGTCTTTTTCAGGGATTTATAGCAACTCAGAGAAAGTAGAGGCTCATAAAATGGATAAGGAAGACTTGAAATTATGATGTAAATTTAAAGATAAAAAGTATTTTATAATTTAAATATTACTAAAATATTATGATATTAAACACGTAATTTATCATAGAATAGCCATAGGATCATTATTATAAGTGAATCATACTTTTAGGAGGAAAAGGCAAGAAAGGATTTGGAATATTCTTTAAGAAACTTCATAAAAGTCAATCAGAAGTTAGCTATAATAAACAAGTCCATCAAGTTGTTTAAAATAGCCAAAATAGATTATCATGAACAAGCTACAGCGTAACAGAATCACCGTCATGTTGATTTATGCACTCAATTGTTTTAGTTGTAATTTAGTGACAAATTATTTAAAGGCATATTTTATTTTGTACATATTTAAATGTATATGATAAAATTTATGAAATAATTGTACATTACAAATAAAATTATAATGAGATTATAATTATAAAATT
>JAOSBO010000009.1:19103350-19126863 GCA_027563915.1 Erythroxylum rotundifolium | reverse complement strand
GGTGTTACATTTTGTGATGATGGATCTGGAGGATAATGTAGAGGTTCCATTAATCTTAAGATGACATTTCCTAGCTATAGGTGAAGGATAAGGAAGTAGTGTTTATGAAATTTCCATAAGATGTCCATGTCAGAAAGATGATGATTGATTTTGTATAAATGTAATTGACATTGAAGCTTATTATGGTATGCATAAAACATTAATCATGATCTATTAGATTCTTTATCTTGGACAAATAAAAGGAGAAGGTGGATAAGCCTATTATAATAAAGCATGTAATATATATGGAAACAAATGAGCTTATGATTAAGAAAAAAGAATTTTGAGGAGATTAAAAGCCTAAAAAGTGAATAATCAAGCCTTTAGAGGAGAAGCCACCAGGGTAATTGCTTAAATAACTAGTCAAATGAAAAGAATCATAAAGAAGAACTTATTAGTAGGTAATCCAATCATTTACTTGTATTTTTATTTGTATTAGTTTCTTTAAGAATCTATAGCATTATTTTTTGTATATATTTTTTTATTTTTTGATGTTTTTATATGTTTCTTAAATCAAAATCAAATTTAGGCTTATGGATTAATAGGTGTTTTGATGGTATTTCACTTTTGAATTATGATACCTAATAGGTGTAGATTATATGATGTTTTCTTGGTGTTCAAGTGTGTCTTTAAGTGTTTTCTTTTATGATAATAATGTGTTTAAGACCTCGAATTGTGTCTTTATTAGTGATTATGTATTTTAATTTCTTGACTAGTTTAAAGTGAGAATTTGGTTTTAATTTTATGTTTCAAGGGGTGTTTGGTATGTTTGATAGTGAGTGGAAATAGGAAAACTGAAGAAAAGATGAACAACATGAAGAACGGAGTAGCCATGATCGTGCACAATGCCATTATCATACATGAGCCACATTTGTGGTAGTGGGCATTAACAAGACAAATGCCACGATCCATGATCATGCGCAATGCCATTATCATGCATGGGCCATAATCATGGTAGTGGGCATGAACAAGATAAATGCCATGATGGTGGCAGGGTGTTTTTGTACACATGAATTTTTTTATACTTTCGATTTTTTAAGGTTATTTTTGGAACGAAATTAAGTGAGTAAACCCTAGAAACAACCTTAGAATCCTCAAGAAGTATTTAAGGAAAAGAGGAACACTGAAAAAGAGGTTGCATATTAAATTCAAAGAAGATTAAAGCAGAGCCATCAAAAACAACTCCAGAATTTTCCAAATTTCAAGTCAGGACATCAACTATTTTTCTTTCTTTTCTCGTCATCTATTTCGTTTTCTTAGATATTCATTTTGGTTATTAGGATTTTGAACATGATTATGATTTTCTATATTCATATTAGGGATTGCTTTTGATCCTTTTTGTTAAACTTTATTCTTGTTGAATTCAATACATCTATAAATGCTTTGTGATATTTGTTATGCTTATACTTGGTAATGAATCAAGAGAGTGATTCATGTCATTTGTGTTAAGGCGCACAGTGATGGTTGGTATCTTAATAGACCTGCAAATATCATATTAATAAACAGTTAAGTAGAGATCTTAGTTGTGAATTAATTATCCGTAGGATTACTACAAATCTAATTAAATAGTTAGTAGTAGCTTTATGAATCGAGAGGTTGCAATTCTATTATTAACAATTCCAATTGGGATTACTTGATTATATATCAATAGAGGGTAGCTAAAACCTTAGGATATCTAAGATCAAGCACAAACTGAATCAACAAGAAGGAGAGACAAAATAAGGATAAAATAATTCATAAGTTTCCATCATCGATCAACTTTAATCTTATTCAATTATTCACTTGTTCGATTGTTTATTTTTGTTAATCATTTTTGTTTTAGTAAATTTACTTTATTAAAATATTACTTTAGAACCTTAAACAAAGTGCATTCATGTTATTTGGTTTCTAATTAGTCCTTGTGAGAACAATATCTTTTATACTACAATTTACAATTCGTATACATGAGATATTGAAATTTTTCTATATAAAAATTATTAACAAGTTATTGGCATCATTACCATGGAATTAATTAGCATTATATGATTTGAATTCCTTTTATTTGAGGAATTTACTACTTTTCTTATGTGAATTTAGGTACATTAACACAAGAATCACAAAGGGCAACTAAGTAATTTGTAGACCTTTTCTTCGAGCTACTTAAACTCATAATATTTGGTGGCAAAACTATCCAAATTAATTTTAGAATAACAAGATAGGAAACAATGTAAGAGCAAAAGGTCCACCAATTTTTCAATAGGTTAGGTTTGGATCGTTAATGTCAAAGTTGGATAAGTTCATAGACGTGCTAAGCTCTAAGATTGATAACCAATATGAAAGTCAAAGGAGGATGGAAACCAAAATTGGTAAAATAACTAAGAACCACTCCTCTTCTATTCATAACTTAGAGGTTCAAATGGAGTTACTTTCTCTTCTAAGTACTTTAGAAACATAATCAATATCCTTTTTGAGTTATGATGTTTATGGTTGTAACCATTACAATCATCAATGTTAGGCTCTAGATTATATATGGGATAATCCATATTGCATGCAAAATTGGCCTTAGAATAAATTAGAGGAGATAAAGGTCAAGTTGAAAAATGAAATTGCAATTCAGGAAGAGAAAGAAGAACACATAATAGAGGATATAAAGGTTGAATAAGAGAAGGAGGCCTTTATTCGAAAAAGGACAAAGAAGAGTGGAGGTGGGTAATTATGAAAGAATAAGAGCAGTTCATCGTCATAGAGGACAAACCATTAATTGACGATTCAAGGAGTTTCATCATTCCTTATTTGACTAGCAGTTTGTTATCGACAAGGGCGTTAATGGAGGCAATTAGACTTATTAATTTGTTAAATTATGCCCTTCTTACTATCCTACAACATGTGGCTTATTTATAGGCTAATAAACTACCATGGGGAGAATTGAGTGGAAGCTAGCCACTAGTCATAGACCCCAGTTGATGGTAAAGGTGAAGGGTATATCAAGTTACTAAAGTTAAAGAATTGGGAGGCAATCAAAGCATTTTGACAGGTTTTATTTTTATTTTCTCTTTTTTTGTTTCTGCTTTGTTATTTTTATTTTGTAGGGAGTTGAATTGATGGATCCTTCTAGCAAGAAGTGTCTCCAAGTTCTCTCTTCAAAACTATTACCACTGAAATCACCATAAGTTTTTTTGCTCTTATTTTTCTTTATTTTTATTTTCCTTTATATGTATTATTTTGCTTTCCACATTAAAGACAATGAGATGTTCAAGTATGGGGGAATTTATTCATTGGCATATCGTTTATGTGTGAAATTGACATTTACATTATGTTAGTTTTTGAATAGGATGGCAAAATGTGAGCATTTGGTTACATGATGTGTGAATGTGTCAATGATGTGAATTGAATGGAATTGTTTTACATTGAACATGGTCATTTAAATTATAGATGCATACTAATTTATGGATCTTATGTTTTAAATACTTTTAGGATGAATATGCATGTTAGTTAGGATATGACACCTATTTTTTCACTTTATGACATTTGTTTGAATACAGTTATAATTATACTCATTTAAATTGGTCGACATCATTAGTAACCTTTTACTAAGAATAATTAACTAAGAAGAAATGAGATAGGCTATTAACTAAGAAGAAATGAGGTAGGCTAAGAAATAAAAAAAAGTGTGTCAAATTCATATTCCACTAGCCCTTTTTAAGAAAATTGGCTTAGGAATAGAACTGGTATCTAGTTAAGAGTTATGATATAGCTGAGTAGTCGGGGGCACTCATAACAAAATGTTTACTATCACATCAAAAGTCTAGAATGACATTCTAACTAATCTAAATAAAAAACAAAACCTAGTTGAGTAACTAAGGGACATTCATGACAAGGTATTCATATTCACCTCAAAATACTAGGTGATCATTAAAAAAAATACAAAAATATGGCTCTTACAATAAAACTGAACCTAATGATCTTTCAAAAATAATAAAAATTTTCATCAATGGTTACTTAAAGATTTTTGATTTTTTTACTGTTTTAATCGATCAATACTAATAAGTGCATCTTTATAGGTCCCACAGGTGCATGAATAAGATGTTAATATTTTGATTGATTTGTATATTCAAATTAAAGAAATTAAATATGAATGAAATAAGTTAGTATGTTGGCATTTTTTAAGTGGTTGATGTTTGAGGTTAAGTTAATTCTATGATATTTGATGACATTATATACTTATTAAATTATGTATAATTATATGGTTATCTATTACGTGTTTTGTTTATGTTTGTGCTTTTAGTTTTTCTTTGGGATAAGCAAAGGTTTAAATGTGGGGATGTAAGAATACCCACCACAAGTTCATACTTCTTAAACTATAACAGTAGAGCCTTTCATTGTTAGGGTAGTACTACTTATTTGAATTTCCTTATTTTCCCTTTTTTTAGATTTTCATTTTTATAAAAGTTAAGTAACAAATATATAATTTTGACATAATTTTAAATTTTCTTGCAATTTGATTTATGAATGGGTAATTAGTCCACATATTATTAATTGGTAAAAACAATTACATAAAATAAAGTGAGGTTAAATAAATTTTGCTCCTTTAATTTTGATTCTAGCAATAAATTAATCTTCTGAATGAAACTAATAGAAAATGAAATTATAACTCATAACCAGTGAAATTAAAAATTAAGTAATTATAGGTATTCATGAAAAGGTTTTTATCATCTCATAAAAAGGTTGGGATGGTGTTTTAGCCATGCTAGTCATGATTAGAAAAAATTTTCAATAAAATTGCATTATATTTTTCATTATGATTTATCAAATTCTTTGTGGTCATATATATAATGGAGAATTCAAAATAAGTCAAATTATGGGAAGATCTTTCAAGTATTAGAAGCTTAATGATAGGGCCTTTAATTATAACAGGTGACTTTAATCATTTATTACTTCCTTTTAAAGCTCAGGGTGATAGAGTAAACCATTCCAACTTGGGTAGGGAGTTAGAAGGGGTGATTACTAAGCTAGATGCCATTAACTTGAAGTTTACTGGCAATCTTTTGACTTGGAGTAATAAATAAATGCGTGGACCCTTAATCAGGAAAAATTTAACTAAATCTTGACTAATCAAAGCTAGATAAGGTGTTTCCCTAACTCTTATATTATGATTGACCCTGTCTTATATTAAGATCACTCTTACATGGAAATTCATGGTTTTTCACCCATGATGAAGTTCAACACTCCATTTAGGTTTTTCAGTTTTCTCTTTAAGAAGGACAAGTTCATGAATTTGGTTAAGGATGTTTAGGATCAATGGTAATAAATCTTACTAGATTATGAGGAAACTCCAAATCCTTAGAGTTAGATTAAAGAAATTTCTTAATTCATGAGGTTCGCCTACAACATAGCGGCTACAAAGGGTAAAAGGATGAGCTAAGTAATGTTCATAGTGCTAGCTATATTTCTCTGTATAATCATCCTTTAAATTCTAAAGAGATTAGAAAAGTTGAGAACTAAAAGAGATCATAACTCCTTACTAATGCAAAAGGAAAAAACTATATGGATAAAAGAGGGTGACTCTAACACCAAGTTCTTTTAGCATTAAGTCCTGACAATAATTTCAACAAGATCCATTACCTTCGTGATAATAGTGACAAATTGGTGACTGATAAAAGCTTAATTGAAAATATGGCGTTTAATTTCTATATTGAATTTTTTGCTTAAAGCAACTCCGGTCAGTTCTCTTTACAGGACCAAATATAGTTAATTATTATGGATTTTGATCATGCATCACATTCATCAACAATCAAAATATGTAGCAGAAAAAAAAACCCAGGAAGTATAGAATCAAATATGTACAATTAGATGTAGTAAAACAAAACATGAACTTAAGATATGTACCTTACAATCTCCTTCATTTTCGTTGTCTTCACCTCTTCAATTTATCGTAAACCATAACAACCAAAGGAGGATGTCTCTAATGATATCCATATAAGGAGCAAAGCCTGAAACCACTTAGGAATAATGGCTAGAACACACATAAATTGCTAGCTTTGCGGTGGGTTCTTTGAGAGAGTTTTTTAGAAGATGGTGAACAATTCACAAAAAGACATTTTTTTTACAACTTTTGCATGTAAATGGAGTGTTTTTGATACCCTTTGGAATTCCTCTAACCACCAACATCAATGGAGAGTTAGCGGGAATTAAGTGACCTTTAATCCCACTTAATTTAGTATGCAAAAATTCACCCCTTCTTCAAAGGTTAATATTGTTGTGTTGCTTATTAAAGGGTAGATTTGTCATCTTTCTTATTAAAGAGTAATTTTATCATATTACCTAATAAGCAAGATTCATATGTGCCATATGAATCACAATAAAGTGACCCTAAACTAGCACTCTTTTGTAACTTAGTCATGCATCTCTCATATCTTGGATCCCCATCCGAAACCATTTTACTCATTCTTCACATATCCAATGTGTGTGAGCCATTAAGTTCCTGGTTATGTTGGACACTTGAATTATTCTTAATTCAAGCAAGTCATGAGCAGTATCTAGTAACACATCATAACCCCCAATTGACCAAAAAGTCAGTGCTTTGATGAAGAACCATTCCATAAACAATGTTCCCGTGCAATTCATCCTTTAACTATTCTATACCCCACTTGGTTTAGAGTATAGTTAAAGTGTCAACTCTCACTAGACTAACTATGTCACATCTAGCCCAAGTGATGTTAGTTTTTGTCCCTGAGGCTCATTAATCAATTAGATATGTTACTGAAGACTATATTCCTGTGGTCAGAGATTCTTGAGTAATAACCTCAACAAGAGGTCGTGGGTATCATCTCCTCCTATCAAGAGTGGTAAATCTTTTATTGGCTACTCAATTAACATAGAATCTCTCAAGCTACACCCAATCACCACCCTATGAGTAACCTCTGACAGGTAACAAGGAATGGAGTCAAAGCACATGATCAATATCTAAAATTTCCTTGAGCACCTCAAGTCTAAGGATATTTGCACCAATTCTATGATGAGACTATCACTAATACTACAATAGATTGTCCATATGATTATCTCATGGAAGGTCATCCAATGTACGTACTAATTTTAGCAAGCATCCATATGTTAACTCTAAACAACTAATCCTTACAACTTCTGACATCCACTGCTTGATCTAATCAAGGACTATACATGTGTTAGTCTATTTGGATTAATAATGTCTTGTCTTAGTAATCCTATGACTAGGGATAATTTAGACACTCACATAATAACACATGATAGGAATCTCATTATCATGATCTCATCATGATTTCCTTCATGCTACATAATGTATCACGAACTTCATTAATTCAATTTAAGATCATTATCAATTTATAAAGAACATGAACATCAAATTAACATAAATACCTTTTTATTAATCATAAAGATTTGTACAATAAATGCTAAAAGTGATTGCCTTTAGAGCACTTCTCTAATAACCTCCCACTTGAACTAAAGTTAATCGCCTTTGTATCTAATACAATTGGCAAGTACAGAAGAATCATATCACTTTTTAGGAATCGACTTAAGTCAAAGGATCGAAAATATTCTAATAAGTAGGCACTCTCTTTATCTTGACATCATTTCTACCAAAGATTTCTTTAATCAAATGGTATCGCCTGAGTACATGTTTAGATTTCTGATGAAACCTTGGTTCCTTTAGTTGTACTTTGGAACCATTGTTGTCACAATATAACTATAGTTAGGAACCACTCCAAGTTCCATAATGAACTTCTTCATCCAAACTGCTTCCTTTGTTTCTTTTGAAGTAATAATGTACTATGCTTCAATTGTTGATAATGTAGTTGTCTTTGGTTTGGAACTCTTCCAATTGACTGCTCCACCATTCAATGTAAAAATATATCTTGACTGGTATCTGGAGTCATCTTTGTCAAATTGGACACTGACATTTATATACCTACTCATAACATGATCTCCTTCTCCATATACCAAGAAAACATCCTTAGTTCTTCTCAAGTACTTGAGGATATTCTTGACAACCACCTAATGACCCTTACCTGAATCTGATTGGTATCTACTTATAACCCTTAGAGAATGTGATACTTTGGGTTTCTATACATGGCATGCATGATTAATCCTATAGTCGAAGTATAATGGTTCAAATTCTTGGACAACCAAATCTTGACTGATTGTAAAGCCAAGACATTGTTTCCTATTAGTAGTATGTCATCTATATACAACATAAGGAATATATTTGTAGTCCCACTAACCTTGTTTTATATATAAGATTCATTTGGATTTGTTAGAAAATAATCTCTTTAATTGTTTGATCAAATTGAATATTCCAACTCCTTGATGCTTGCTTCAATCCATAAATGAATTTTTAAAACTTACATACCTTTTCAACATCTTTAGATATGAAATCATCAGGTTGTGTCATGTAAACATCCTCGGTTAGGTTTCCATTAAGGAAAGTTATTTTTGCATCCATTTTCCATATCTCATAATCATAATGAGTAGCAATGGCCAGGAGTATCCTGATGGATTTAAGCACGGTTATTGAGAAAAATGTTTCGTCATAGTCAACTCCTTTTCTTCGACGATAACTACTAACCTAGCTTTAAAGATAACTATTTTACACTCAATGTTAATTTTCTTCTTGAAAACCCATTTGCAACCTATAGGTATTATCCCTTCGGGTGGGTCAATCAAAGTCCATACTTGGTTTTTATACGGGAATCATTTTGTATTTTATGGCTTAAAACCATTTATCATATTTTGAGCTCTTCAGAACTTCTTTAAAGGTAGTAGGCTCATTTTCTTCTATGAGCAATTCACCATTATGTTCACTTATGAGGAATCCACCTCTTTGGAACATGACGTATCCTACTTGACCTACGAACTCCTTTTGTGTCAGAAGGTTGATTGTTTCATCATTATAAACAATAGTCTTGGGGTCAAGTAGTTGATCTACGTCTGTTTGAGCATCTTGAACTTCCACAAGTTCAATTTTTCTCCGACTATTTTATTTTAGAAGAAAATTTTTCTTTAAAAAGATGACATGCTTTGAAAAAAACACCTTTTGTGCCAAAACATTGTAGAACTGATATCCTATTGTTTATTTAGGATATCCTACAAATAGACACTTTTCAGATTTAGCTTCTAGCTTATATCAGTGAATCCACTTCACATATGCCGGAAAACCCCAAACTTTCATATAAGAAAGATAGAGTTTCTTGTTAGTCCACATCTCATATAGAGTAACATCAGATGAATTTGAAGGGTCTCTATTTAACACATAAACAACAGTCATGAGTGCGTATCCCTTAAAGGATTTTGGTAGATCTGCTAAGCCTATCATTGACCTCACCATGTCTAATAAGATTTAGTTTCTCCTTTCTGCCACACCACCTTGATCTGATCAAAGTGTTTTAGTACTTCTGCCTAGCTGTTTCTCTACTTCATTTATGAATTGTTTGTACGTTTCAAAGGCCTCATATCTGTATCTCAGAAGACATACATAGCCATATCATGAATAGTCATCGACAAAGGTAATGAAGTATATGAAACCACCTTTGCCATGTATGGACATTGGACCATATACATCTAAATATACCAAGTCCAATAGCCCAGTAGTTCGTTTTCCCTTTCTTTTAAAGGGTAACTTTGTCATCTTATGTAATATGCAAAATTTACATGTGTCATATGATTTATAATCAACTGACCTTAAACTATCACACTTGAGAAGTTTAGTGATGCATCTCTCATTTATATGGCCAAGGTGACAACCATAAGTGCGATGATTTCACATTATCTCACTTTTTTCTTTTATTGTCATTGATATTTAAAACTAGATTGGGTTATCTAATATGTATATTCCATTGCATAATGTAATCATAGCATAAAACATTCTATTCAAACTAATAAGACAACCATTATTGCTAAAGTTTAAATGGAAACCAACTTTATTAAGACTAGAAACTAAAATAATATTATTAGTCAATACAGGTACAAAAAAACAATAATCCAAATTCTATTACAAGCCTATTAGGAAGTGTCAATACCTAAGTTCCTATGGCTAATGCTGCAACTATTGCTCCATTTCCCATACGCAAGTTCGAATCTCACTTTTTGAGTTGTTTATTGTTCTTGAGGTCCTGAATATCAATAAATATGTGTGAGCCACAACTTGTATCTAATACCTATATATTATTATTAGAAATAGTATTAATATCAACAACAAATTATATCTGAAGTAGATAGAGCATCTGATGTCTTCTTCCATTTCAGTGACTCTAAATAGGGCTTACAATTCCTCTTCTAATGGCCATCCTTGCTAAAATGGAAGCATGTTCCCTTATGGCAATCTCCTTAGTTTTCTTTTTGACCACACCTCCCTTAGCCCATGTGGACTTTTTCTTCTTTTGGTTCTTCCTCCTCAAACCAGAAGAGTCCACCAACATCAATGCCTTACTGTTCTTCCTACCAAATGGTTTAACTATTTTGAGAAGTTGATCAATTCATGAATTATGGTGGATATCTGGCTTATCCTATAGCTAAGAAAAAATTGTGAATAACTATCAGTCAAACCAGTCAAAATTAAGTTTATACTTAATTCATGATCTATCAGGAAACTCAACAAGGTCAACCTTTCAACATAGCTATTCATTTTCAAAGCATATTGCACTAGAGATGTCCCCTTAGCCATCTTCGAATGGAAGGGTAACCTTAAGGTCTTGAACCTTTTGAACCTAGCTTGCTCACCAAACAACTCCCTCTGATGATAGGCTATGGTATAAGCATCCATAGCCTCACACTACTTTTGTGATTCTAGTGACATAGTGGCTAGCATTATGCACCTAGCCATCTCTCTATCATCAAGATGCTTTTTGTATGCCTTCTAATCACTATCAGAAGCATCAATAGTAGGGGGATTGGGAAATGGTTTTTCTAAGACATAGCATAGTTTTTTGACTTGAGAACTATTCTTAGGTTCCTAAGTTAGTCTAGGAAGTTTGGTTAAGTCAAATTATTGGCTTCCATAAGTGAGCATAGGTTTAGACTATTGGTCATGGTGTCAATTCTTATAACCTAATGTCAAAGAGAGAAATGGGGTTAGATTGTACGTAGATGCATGTAAATTAGGAATTTAATAGCATTTAGTATGGCTCCCACTATTTTCTCGTGAATTTGATAACCCTTATTATGAATATGAGAGAACTTTTATAAAATTTCTCTTAGTGGGTCGATATCCAATATCTTTAAAAATGACCTTGGGTTTGCCCAACAAGCCACCCTAGGTTAATCAGTAGGTATCGGTCATACCAATTGCATTTATAATGCAACTATCGAATCTAGTGCTAGCAACAGTTAATGTGTGCACATAGACAACACATTATAACGCTAGACAAAATAAAATATCTAGACTATTACTATAGTAGTGGTGAGTCTAGCTCAATCACACAGAGAGTTTGTGTAAAGTTATTGAAATGAAATTAATCGGTGTTTAGGTTTAGGGGATTTTGGATTTAGAAATAAGAAAATAAAATGAAACTAGAATGTTAAAAACAAAATAAAGAAAACATTCAAAAAAGGGATAGAAGTGGGGAAATTGGTAGGGACTTGGTTTTCTAGTTCAATCTCTGGCTACATCCGAATTAAGCATATTTCATTGATTTGTTATCCTCAAACCTCTCCTAAAAACTATTAATTGTGGGTTAATAATTAACCTAAGTTTTCCCTTAGGTAGTGTTTAATCAAGATATGATCATCAATTGAACCTAACCATCAAATACCTAGGATAGAATCTCTAAATTCAATTGCATAGTAGCATTACAAATTAGGAAAATCGATCAGTCAAGGTAACAACCACATATGATACGTCATTTAACCTAGTTTATGTTATCCCTAATGATTACGAATCATTAGTTTCTACATATGAATTTTAACATAACAATTACGGGTTACGTTGAAATTCTAGCAATGGGTTTGTAAATAAACGATTCAATGAATGCATTAAAATCATCCTTTCATAATACCCAATGAGTTCATACACAGATAACTGAATAATAATGAGAGTGCGATTATCTATACATAAAACCCAAATCAATTATCATAGGATAACATAATTAATTTCTAATGATAGAAAGGAACAACAAAAATAAATGAAAACACTTAATCCAGGTCGTAGCTGTCAATGTCACCTCCGAACCAGTGTTGGGACATCTAGCCCTGCATGGGTCTCTCCTAAAAAAGTGTTGCAGCCCTATGAAAATTGTCCCACTTGAAACCCCTAACAGCTCTCTTCCCTGTGTGTCTCTCTGTTCTCAAACGTAAGCTTGTCCCTACTATTCATTGATTTGACCAATTAACTTGGAGGTCCATCTTACTATTCATGTTTTTATTTAAAACCAATGCTCCTATGACAATGTTTCATCCAATATATTGCTTAGAGTTTTATTTTGTGACATGTATACATTAATCGCATGAACATTATTCATGTTAACAATGTTTACATGAACAACATTTGTATGAATTGTTGCTGCACACTACTATTTCTGTTGCTTCTTTTATCCACCTTATATGCAACATTCAACGTACACATGCGTTTTATAACCTAGCAGCTAACGTTTTGGTCTTTATTTCTGTTCCTTAAACTCTAAATTTTACTCTCCATTCTTCCAGCTACTGCATATGTTGTTGCTTCTTGTCCATGCTATTGGCATTTTGCTCAACTGCTGTGTTGCTTCTTTTGTGTTTTCCTCTTAATTTGTTGTCGTTTTGTGCTTGCACCGACTATAGCCTTCCATCTTCTTCTCACCTCAGTACCTTATGCATTGTTCATTAATTAAATTTCCATGAAAATCCATGCAGCCCACATTGATTTATTTGTGTTTCTATTTTTTCTTCTTTTTGCTTCATGAAGACAACTAAAAATTAATCTTCAAAAAATGGACCAAATATTGTGTTTTCATCTCACTTTAACTTCTTTTCTTCCAAATTGTGCCCAAATTCACTTATGAGTCAAAGTGAGTAAGTTAAGCAATTTTATATCATTAATCGTTAAGTGTTATAGAATAGTTTCATAATTAATTAAGCACCTATCAGTTTCCCCCACATTTAGCTTTTGGCTATCCTCAGGTAAAACATTAAAATTAAGCTAAAAAACCCAAAAACATGACTCATTTCCCATTTGTTTCAAGAATACATAATCATAAATAAAGATGAATGACTTTCAAAAATCATAGCAAGAACTCAACGTTCCAAGCTTTTACTCATGACCAATCAACATTTAATACCTTTAAAAACTGATCAATCTAATGGTAAACTCAAAAAATGTGTTTAACTAAAACATATCCATTAGTATGCTCAATACCATTCATAACTATAACAATCCACAACTTTGCATATCATTTCATCTCTCCACCTTTAAAGGTGACATGCAAAATCATAGATCAAAGGACTTTTCAAAGTTGTAATGTGAGTGAAGGTAAGGTCAGATGCATTTAGGTCAAGTAGCATGAAAGCCGTTAAAAATGTGACATTAAGTGCATAAGTTAACACTTATCAAAACTAGGTATTGTCAGTTATGAAGAATATAATGCTTATATTTAACAACTCATTTTAACTCTCACACACAAACCACATGAAGCATATGCCGATTTGAGGAAGTTATTTACACAATTTATTCCAATAATACATTGAAACCATAAGAGTGAAACTTCCAAACCGTCCTCTACCTCATATTCAACATACTCAAATAACACATTCATTACAACTCTAGGAAGATGTATTAATTATGAATAACTTTGCAAACTCATGTACACTTCCTCTTTGATAATTTACTTGGACAAAATTTTTTTCACTCTTTTTCTTTTTTTCTTTCTTTCTTTTTCATTTTCTTTTCTTATCTTTTCATGTGCTTTTCTCTTTTCTTTCTTTCTTTTCCTTTCTTTCTTTCTTTCTTTACATTAAACGAAACTACATTAACATAGGAATTTCAATGATAAGAAATAACAAAACATCCCAACATTAACCAACTCCCACATATGTATACTCCCACACTTAAAATTTTGCATATCCACAAACTCAACATGGCTTGGGTAGGACATTTGGTTAGTATAAAGCATAATGTTGTTGATGCAAAAGGAAATACTAATAAGGCTCAAGGGAGCTTATCAAAAAGGAAAATCATATAATAGGTGGGTAGGTTATTTGGCTAATGTAGGTTGGAAAAGAAAATAATGCCTAATCATATCTGTTTTAATGCATGTGATAAAAATGTGATCTCGAATAAAAATTCAAGAAAAAATTAGGATGTCTATATGTCATAAAGGTCACACATTATCAAAAGACAATGAGACTGATATGAATGTGTCAGTCAAATTTGGCTTAAAATCTCACCAACTTTATCTACCACCAGTCACTACTCTTCTAAAGATAATGCATATCGATCAATCATCAGAGTAAAAATACATGCTAAAGTTTCTATGAAATTCTCTAGTAAGTTCATTATCTAATCATGACTACATAATCCTATAAGCAGTAGAAAAAGAGAAAATGTTAGTTTTGTCTATTTTATTCTTTCTCTCATTTTGATCGAAAATTTAAAACAAGCAAGAAACAAACCAGCAAAGAACACACATGCATATAAAAAGAAATGTGAAAATGTAAAGAAAAGAAATTTATTTCCTATGGGTTGCCTCCCAAGAAGAACCCTTGGTTTAGGGTCACTAACTTGACTTTTTTTTCTCCTCACGTGACAAATTATGATCTTCTAGTGGCACATGCGGTTCTTCTATATGAGGTTCTTTCAAATAAGGCCTTGGGTGAAAATCGTTCACCTTCGGTGCCTTCCTGTCTTCAAATTCTTCATAAGTCCTTACACCTTCAGTGCCTTCCCTATCTTCAAATTCTTTATAAGTCCTTGCTCTTTTGAAATAATTCGAATGACTCTTTGCCTTTTTCTTATTTGTTTAATTCTCTCAACCTACTAGGTAAAAGTAAAGAGTCATTCTCAACAACAAATGGAACTCTGTATTTACCTCTGATCTAAAAGATTTTTTTTTTACTTCGAGCTCCTCCTCTACTTCTTCCATACAAGCAATTCCTTGAGTAATGCTCTCAAAATTCTCAAGCTCCTCATCACTTTGTAAAGCTTTTACACAAACATCCATTAGGTACACCTCGGGTTGATATGACTTCTCCTCTTCGCTTTGTGGTTCCATATGAGTGATATCTCCCCATTGAGGCAATCCATTTTGCTGGAATTGCAGAGTATCCTATCAAATTTGTTGTACACCTTGCTGAAACAACTACTGCATATTTTATTGGAACTGCTGCATATTCTAGTGAATTTGAAAATTTTTAGTAGCCATAATGTTAATCAATCCTTCTAGAGATGTAACTAAGCCGTGTTGGCTCTCTGAATTTTAGCAACTACACCAAGATTACCTTTCATCCTACTATAATTGTTGGATATCTTGTTAGGTCTATTGTATACTCCCTTGAAGTTACAGTATACCATGCTAAAATTTAAGATTGTTAGCATTAAAGGTCTTGATATAGTAGTCCAGAGATATACCTGAATCGTGATTAGAAACTTATGGTCTATATGGGAATTGTTTTGCATCTTACAAACTATTATGGAAGTAATTTTTTTGATTATCCCATCCATAACTAAAGTTAGGTTGATCAATCCAACATTAGTTATAGGATTGAGAGTAAGAGTTAAAGAAAAAATTACTTTCATCTATAATTTTATTTTAAAATCACAAACATGAAAAGATGAAAATATCATGAAATAACAAAAAAGAAATCAATTACAAACAAATATATACAAAAAAATAATTAAAATAAAAAAAAACTAAAACACTACACTCTTGGCAATGACGCCAAAATTGACAATGCGTCATAACTCTAATCAAATAAAATATCTATACTACTACCTAAGTAGTGGCGTGTTTAGGTCAATCCTGTAGAGAGTGTGTATAAAGTTCTGAATAACCTAGGATATCTAAATTCAATTAGGCAATAGCATTATGGCTTAGGAAAACCGATTAATCAAGGCAACAACTACATACGATGCATCATTTAACCTAGGTCATGTTATCCCTAGTGATTACGAATCATTTGTCTCTACATATGAAATTCAACATAACAATTACGGATTACAATGAAATTCTAGCAATGGGTTTATAAATAAACGATTCAACGAATTCATTGAAATCATATATTTGTAATACCCAATGAGTTCATACATAAAGAACCAAACAATAACGAGACTATGATTATCCATATATAAAACCCAAATTAATTAACATAGGATAACACAATCAATTTCTAATGAGAGAAAGAAATAATAAAAATGAAGAAAAAACTTAACCTAGGTCGTTAGTGTTGATGTCACCTCTGAACTAGTGTCGGGACCTCTAGCCCTTCATTTTTCTTTCCCAAGAAAATGCTTTAGCCACACGAAAATTGTCCCACCCAAAACCCCTAGCAGCTCTTTCCTCCACGCCTCCCTATGCTCTCTAATGCAAGCTTCTCTCTACTATTCACTGATTTGATGAAATAACTTGGTTGTCCATCTTACTATTCATGTTTTCTTTTAAAACCAACGCTCGTATGGCAATGTTTCAGCCTATATTGCATGGGTTTTATTCTATGGCGTGCATGCATTAATTGCATGAATGTTGTTAACGAAAATAATGTTTATGTGAACAACATTTGTATGAATTGTTATTGCACACTGTTGCTTATGCTGCTTCTTTCGTCCACCTTATGGGCTACATTCAATGTACACGTGAGCTAAGTTTTATCCCCTAGTAGCTAGTATTTTGTTCGTTGTTTTTGTTCCTTACACTCTATGTTTTACTCTCCATTCTTCCGGTTGCTGCATTCGTTGTCGTTTCTTATCCATGTTGCTAGCATTTTGTTCACCTGTTGTGTTGCTTCTTCTATATTTTCCTCTCAATTTGTTATTGTTTTGTGCTTCCACCTACTGTAGCCTTCCATCTTCTTCTCACCTTGGTGCCTTATGCATTGTCCGTTAATTAAATTAATATATTTCATGGCCATGCAAATCCATGGATGATCTATGCAAAATCTATGCAGCTCACATTGATTTATTTGTGTTTGTATTTATTTTTCTTCTTCTCGTTCCATGAAGACAAGAGAAAATTAATCTTTGGAAAATGGCATAAATGATGTGCTTTCATCTTACTTTAACTTCTTTTCTTCGGAATTGTGCCTAAAATTAGATACGAGTCAAAATGAGTATCTTAAGCAATTTTATGTCATTAATCACTACGTTTTATGGAATAATTTGATAATCAATTAATTGCCTATCACACATATATTGTTCTATCAACTCTTGATGCATGTACATCACATGTACACTACCCATCTTTGCCTCTGTCTAAGTTAACCTTGGGTTTGCCCAATAAATCAATGCTTCTAGTTAAAATCGACTTAATAATCCAGAATTCATATTTCTATGGATCGAACATATTCTTGTAGAGCGGGATTGGGTTTGCCCAACAACCCTAACTCTAAAAGAACTCTAGTTCTCACCATATTAATGGAAGGAATTAGTTTTAATATTCTAGGTACGACATTTCTACTTAGGTCTCATCTAACCAGGAAGATCTTGTATATATCACATATATACATGGTTACTATAACTATGACATGATATCATGCATTAGAGGATGCATATTAGGAGTATGTGTGGGTTTGCATGATGGATGGTTATGGATTTAATCCCAGCAAGACTGGGGTTACACATCAATTTTGGTTGTGACAAGTAATGAATCCTACATTTTGGAAGTTGATTGAACTCTTGAATCGAATTTCTTCCTAAGTGTTATCTTGGCTAAATTTAATCTTGTATGTCAGTTTAGAATTAATATTAATTAAATTAAATTAAACTCTTAATTCCATAAATCAATTCAAAATTAATTCACTTTAAAATTGATTATTTGATGTTAAAATTAAACATTTTAATTTTGTCACATGCCAATTTCTAGTCTTACTAGAAAATAATGCTCTACTTCAATTAATTCAAAATTTCCCAAAATTTTCATAACATCAAATCATCATTCCATGCATCTTCAAGCCCTTTTAAGTTTATCAAAATAATTTTAGAATCACCTAAAAATATCAAGATAACAGAAGCACCATTGAAATGTTAAAAATGACAAATTTGACATTTAACTTTTTTTGAAAGTCTTGATTCGAGAAAATTCATTTTGGAATGCTTAATTCATCAAAATAACATATTTTTATCACACAAAAATATTTTTAATGTTCTAGAATAGAAACATACACACCCAAAATTATCAAACAAGCTAGTTCCATCAATTTCAACAAAACTGACTAGTTCTTTTTACTTTTTCAAAAATTAATTAAAAATTTTAGTTAATTATGAAAAACTTCCATAGGATTTACAAAGTTCTAGACATGTTTATATAAAATTTCCAGAATCAATTTCGATAAAAAAATATGTTAAGCCTCATCATTTTAGCCAACCAACAACATCTGATTAGTAGAAAATAGTTTTTTAACATATTGTTAGAAATTCGACAATAAATATTTCAATCAATTTGAAATAAGTTTTCAATCATTAAAATTGTCTAATAATATCTCATAAGCACATCAATGAAAGAAAATCATTAACATAAATTTTCATAATTTAATTTCGAATTTTCTCAGAACAAACCCACAGATGTAACAGTTATACAATCCTATCGCATATGTAATAGAATCTACATCTATTAGGAATAAGTTGGCTCTAATACCACTGATAGGTTTCAATCATGAATCACATGCATCAAATAAATCAAATATGTGCCATTAGATATAGTAAAACAATACATGAACTTAAGATGTGTACCTTACAATCTCCTTCGTTCTTTGTTGTCTTCACCTCTTCAGATTTACGTAAACCACAAAGACCAAAAGACGATGTCTCTAATGATATCCACATGAAGACTGAAGATTGAAACCTCTTAGGAAGCATTCTAGAGTACACAAAAATTTCTTGATTTATGGGTGCTCTTTGACAGAGTATTTTAGAAGATGGTGACCAATGCACAAAAGACACTTTGTTTTCTTACAACTTTTGCACGTAAATGGAGTGTCTGTTAGGATTATGTAAATATTGTTCCCTGGAAAGCAAGTTTATTTACATATAACTTAATTTTCTTCCAGTTACAATATTGTAATGAAAATATTTATTATTAATAAAACATAAGAGTTTAGTTTTATTTCTATGAACGTAATATAACTAGTTATAAGGTACCAAGGTTCTTTTGTAAGTAATATACATATATATGGAGGTGTATGAGAAACATGTATATTATTAGAATCTAAATTAATTGATTCATAGCCAAATAATCAAGTTGGTTGTTTGATTATGGTTTAGACTGTAGTGTTGCGATTTACCTCTGCGTAAATAAAGGAGTTTACTTTAAGGGAATAATGAGTTTCAAATTATGATAGTAGTTGACTATCGGTAATGCCACTATTAAATAAATCTAGAATCATGTTTTTTTAAAAGCATAAAGTAGGTTGTTGCTTTAATCTTAAAACATACAACTTAGCATTTGTTTATTATGAACCACAATCTTAATGAGTGATGAACTTATATGTGTTTCGATATAATTATTGGTATGATCGAAATGGATTTTTACAGGGTATCAATCTAGTGTCCGTATGTCAGAATTATTAATTGAAACATGCATTAGGAAATGTGTACTCAAATAAAGAGTTTATAGTGATATCATCACTTCTAGATGTTTTACAAAGATTGGAGATTAAATTGACGCTAGTAGTTTGATGGACTAGTTACCCAAGTCTTAACAGCATGATTAGATCTTATGTGTTGATCATTATGTAGAGTGAAACGAGAGATCAGAAGGAAAAACTAACATGAGGGAAAAATGGTAATTTTACCCTTTATTATGCAGATGGCTATAATATGATTCATAATAGAGTTTTCGATTTGACATCGAACTATTAAATTTGAAACTCATGTTCTTATAATTTTAAATAATTCAAGAGTTCAGCCAATTTTCTTTAGTAGAAGGACATTCGGTTAATAAGTCGGAATTAATTCTAATGAGAATAAATTAATTCTGGGCTTATTAAAGCTTAAATTATTTAAGCCCAATTAGATTCGCCACTTGGCTTCTAGGAAGGTTATCAATGAGACAGTTTGGAGAGAAATAGACAAATTGGATTTGGGCTAATAAGACCTAAAACAATTTAATTAAGATTTAATTAAATTGGGTTTAAGCATATAATTAAATGTTGGAATTACACTAATTAATTGTTAATTGTAAGCCCAAAGGAATTTTTAATATTAGGCTAGTTTTGATTTAATTAATTAGGTTGATTGAATTAAAATTTTTTAAAAAAGGAAAGGATAAGCAAAATCGAATTCTTCAATTTAGAATTTGGTCATGCTTCCCTTTTAAATGGATTTGATGGTTAGTGTTTTAAAACACCTTAAATGAATACATTTATTTTATAACTAACGTCCTAGTGTGGTAATGCAAAGATGCATTATTTTGCTTAATACTCTCTCCTAACCATAAGTCCATTTGGTAAAGAAAACAAGTTCCTTTAATTCATGAATCAATGAGAGCTTGCAAAGTACAACTCTTTTAACATTGAAAAATGAATGAATGTGGGTTTGTTTATTAATCTCCACTCACTCCAAAACAACATCGATCATGCTTATTATTATTATTATTACAACAATGAAAACATTATTAGGAGATATAATGTCCAAGTGTTGTATAGAAAAAGGCTAGAGGTCTTTTAGCATTTTTTGGCCAGAAAGGAATATGAGTGGATTATTATTCTGCTCTCTCTCCCCCAATAGCCGATGATAGCATTTAATGCTAAATGAATTTTGTCTCTCTCCACAAACTCTCCAATCCATCGATCATAGCAAAAGAGAAGGTCTCCTTTTGTTCTAAAAAACTATCTAAATATAGAAAATGAGAGGGTCTCATTTTTCTTCTTTCATTTATCCAAATATAGCAAAGAAAGAGCTTCATTATTTTTCTTCTCCTTTTCCATAAAAGGATTTTGATAACCAAGTTGTCCAAAGAGAACAAGTGGTAGATCAAATTAGTTGACGACACGGCAGCTAGGAGTCAAACCTATAGTGAGAAGTCGATAAAATTCGCCTCCCTCTAGCCCCCAACATCAATGGAGAGTTAATAGGAATTAAGTGGCATTTAATCCCACTTAATTTAGCACGAAAATATTCATCCTTTCTTCAAAGGGAAATTTTTTCGTCTTCCTTATTAAAGGCTAATTTTGTCATCTTTCTCATCAAAGAGTAATTTTTTCATCTTACTTAATAAGCAAGAATCACATATGTCATATGGTTCACAATCAAATGACCCTAAAGTACCACATTTTTGTAGCTTATTGATGCATCTCTCATATCTTGGATCCCCATCCAAAACTATTTTACTCATTCTTCGCATCCCCAATATGTGTGACCCATTGGGTTCCCTGTTGTGTTGGCTACCTGAATTAACATTTAATTCAAGCAAGTCATGAGTGATATCTAGCAATACATCATAGCCTCCAATTGACTGGAAAGTTAGTGGTCTAACTATGAACCCTTCCATAGATAATGTTCCCACGTAATTCGTCCTTTAACCATTTTGTACCCCACTTGGTTCAGAATATGGTTAAAGTGTTAACTCATACTAGATTGACTACGTCATATCTAGCCCAAGTGATGCTAGATCTTGAACCTGAGGCTCATTACTCAATTAGATATGTCACTGAAGACTATCTTTATGACATTTCCAGTTTGGTCAGAGATTCCTGAGTAATAAGCTCGACAAGAGGTTATGGGTATCATCTGCTTCTATTAGGAATGGTGAATCCTTTATTAGGTACTCAATTACCTTCAAATACCTCAAGTTGCACCTAATCACCATCTTATGAGCAACCTCTAAGAGGCAATGAGGAATGGATTCAAAGTACAAGATCAGTACTTAAGAAATCCTTGAGTACCTCAAGTATAAGGATATTCGCACCATTGCTATGATAAAACTATCATTGACACTATAATAGATTGTCCATATGATTGTCTCATGGCATGTCATCCAATGTACTTACTACTCTTAGCAAGCATCCACATGTTAAGTCTAAAAATCTTATGCTTATAACCAATAACATCCACTGCTGGATATAACTGAGGAGTATAACATGTGCTAGTCTATTTGGATTAATAATGTCTTATATCATTAATCCTGTGACTAGGGATAATTTAGATAGTAACATAATTACACATGATAAGAATCTCATTATCATGATCTCTTCGTTAATTCCTTCATGATATGTAATGTGTTAAGGACTTTATTAATTCGATTTAAGAACAACATCTATTCATAAAGAATATGAACATCAAATCAACGAAAATTCCTTTTTATTAGCATCCATTGGAATTTCATTTTCAGTAGCCTTGAATGGATTGCATTCCCTATAAAGTTCATTTGTTAGATCAAAGACTATCTATTAACTCATTCTTACAGTGTGCATATTAATGGTTCCCCTACTAGATTGTTTGAAGTCTCAATTAGTATAAAGAAGGGAGATCCTAACTCTTCATACCTATTTAATATCTTAAAGGAAATTTTTAAAAGAATCATCAAATAAAACACTGATGGTTGTCCTAATTTCAATTTCCATCATAAGTGCAAGGAGCTCTAACTTAGTCATCTTAGTGTTATAGATGGTTTAATGCTTTTTTTTGTAGTAGATCATTAATCTATTTTAGTTTTTCATAAGAGTTATATAGAATAAATGGATTCAAAGTCAATGCATTGAAAAGTAGAATCTACTTCTCTCATGATGTTCCTAATTCTAACAACTTAAAGAACATCTTTGCATTGAATGTTGGGCCAAGTTTTCGGAGCCCAACATTTGGAGGTCAAAACAGCCTGGAGGGCCCATCGCTCATAAAATTTGGAGCATATTTGGGAAACTTCCAATTGGAATTTCAATCTGGATTCTTCATATGATAAGGACGGAGCCCAACATTCGAAGGTCAAAACTGCCTGGAGGGCCCATCTCTCATAAAATTTGGAGCAGATTTGGGAAACTTCTAATTGGAATTTCAATCTGGATTCTTCATAACTTTTGTTCCCTCATCATCTGAAGATTATAAAGATACCAAAAACTCTCAATTTGGTTCAGAAATAAAGAAGTTATGGCTAAAACACTTTCGGTTCTTATTAATCCGAGACTGAACACTATACCCTACTTCAATTCAGAAATTTAAGGTCTTGGGACCTATTTTGAAAATTTATTTCATTAGATAAATTTTATTTCCATGTCTCTAGTTTGTTTTGCAACCAGAATTGACTCAATTGGATCTCTACAGGTCGAGATATCCCTAAAATACTGAAGCATGTTCAGAAAAATGTCCAACTCATACTCTTTTAACCGATCCCTTCACATTGATTAAATCCATC
>JAOSBO010000009.1:19045907-19061116 GCA_027563915.1 Erythroxylum rotundifolium | reverse complement strand
AATCGCAAACTTCATTTTGAAGTACCTCTCAAGTATCTCAAAATCCATTTCACTGCTTCCCAATGAACATTTTATTGGATTAGACAAGAATCTGCTCACTAACTCAACATCTTATGCAATATCTGACCTTTTACACACCATAACATGCATCAGAGACCCTACTATAGATGAGTATGGAACAAAAGATATAACATCTTTCTCCTTTTTTGTTGAAGGACTTGCATGCTTGCTTAGCTAGAAGTGAGGTGCTAGTGGCATGTTAAATGGATTGGGATACTTCATATTAAACC
Organism: Erythroxylum rotundifolium; assembly: GCA_027563915.1. NCBI lineage: Eukaryota > Viridiplantae > Streptophyta > Magnoliopsida > Malpighiales > Erythroxylaceae > Erythroxylum > Erythroxylum rotundifolium. The sequence goes on along the minus strand of JAOSBO010000009.1, from coordinate 19,060,826 downwards.
TTTCTAACACTCGTTCAATGTACCTTTCCTGTGAAAACCATAATTTCCTACTCTTTCTGTTATCTTTATACCTAAATATGCTTTACAAGTCCCAAATCTTTCATATCAAAGATTTAAACATATCATCCTTCAACTTTTGGGTTCTTCCAACATCACCCATAAAGAATATATCATTAACATGTAGCAGAAGAATGATGAAGTTCTTACATGTAAACTTATTAAAATATACACAAACATCAATATAAGTTTTCCTGTATTTATGATTTGTCATAAAAGAATTGAACTTTTGATTTTACCACGTTTGAGCTTGTTTCAACCTATATAAGCTTTTCTTCAACTTACAGACCAGATTTTCTTTACCTTAATTTTAACATCTTCTAGCTACTCCATTTATATCTTCTCTTCCAAATCTTCATGCAATAAGGTTGTTTTAACATCCAACTATTCAAGTTCAAGATCTAAACAACTAATCAACCCAAAACTGTTTAAATTAAGGTCATCTTAACCATTGATGAGGAGATTTCATCAAAATCTATAAACTTCTTTTGACTAGGGATGACAATGGGTCAGGTTAGGCAATGCCATTTTGGGCCTGACCTATTGAGGGGCTTCCCGGGCCCGAGCCCAACCCAACCTTAATTTTTTAACCTTAATTTTTTTTATTCTTTTAAAAAGCAAAATGACACTCGGTAACCCAAAACAACATAGTTTTGTAGTAAAATGACCTCATTTTACTACAAAACTATGTTGTTTTGGGTTACCGAGTTCAGACAACTTGAGCCTGGCTTGAGCGCCGGCCCTCTTGCCATCTCCATTTTTGACTAAACCCTTTAACCACTAGCCTTGCCTTATTCTTCACCAGCTTGTCACCATCTTTCTTTATCCTGAGCACCCATTTATTCTTCAGTATCTTTTTTCCTTTGGGAAGTTCTTTAAGCTCATATGTATCATTCTTCTTCATAAAGTTCATCTCTTCCTTCATATTTGCGAGCCAAAGATCTCTATCATCATGAGATGCAACTTCATGTACATTCTCAGGCTCCCCCTCAACAATGACCAATAGATATTATGTACTCAAATATCTTGTAAAAGGCTTTTACCCTCTTGTCGGCCCTTAAAGCTATATGTTACTAATCGTTGTATCTAGCTGCTTCCCCACTTATCATCCTTAATGATTTCATCTTTAGCACTGTATGAATGTGATTCATATAGCTCATCAATATCAGGTTGTGCCTGATCACCATTAATGTGTGTTTGGTTGTATACTTCTTCTCCTTCAGCTGTAGACTACCCAGTAATGGTAGAAATTGGAGAAGAGTAAACTGCATCAAAAGATGAGAAACTTTGAGTAACCTTATCTCCTCTCATAAGATCAACATCTTTTTTATGCTCTAGAATACCACATCCCTACTCCTAGCCACTTTTTTCGTTTTTGGGTCATAAAGTCTAAAGCCAAACTATTCGTCACTATGACTTATAAAGATACAAAGTATTGCCTTTAAGTTAAGCTTTTGTCTCTGATCATTGGGAAAGTGTCCAAACAATTGCAAGAAAAAAATCTCAAATGATGATTTGTGAGATCACTACCAGATTACACTCTCTCGAGAATCTCAAAATTTAACGAAATTGAGGGAGCTCAGTTGATCAAATAAACTGTTGTTCAGACTACTTAACCCCAAAATGTCTTCGTCAGTTTGGACATTCTATGCATGCAATTGACCTTTTTCACAATTATTCTGTTCAGCCTCTCAGAAACACCATTATGCTGTGGAGTATCAGGTTTAGTCTTCTTATGTATAATGTCATACGATGTACAATATTCTTCAAACACCTTAGAAGTATACTCCCTTTCATTATTTGATTGCAGGCACTTCAGATTCCTCTTAGTTTCCCTTTTTACCATGACATGAAACTTCTAAAAAGTTTCAAGCATATGACTATTGGCTTTCAACATATATGCCTAAGTCTTCTTTAAAGCATCATTAATGAATGTAACAAATATTTGTTACCTCTTAGTGACTCTTCCTCAATAAGGCTTTAGAAATCTGAATGCACCAACTTCAGTGACTCTATCTTCCTTGTAGATCATCACTTGAAAGAGACTCTATGCAACTTTCCTACCAAAAAATGATCGTAAGGATTAATGGGTAAAGTGTTTTTGACTGGGATAAGGGATTTACCAGCTAATAACTTTATTCCTTTCTCATTTATGTGCCTCAATTGTTGATGCCACATATTTGGAGAAGTTTCCTCTTCAACTATGTATACCTCTCCACCACCACACACCTTCAAGTGTGTCTTGTATAATATGCAATATAACTCTCCTTAAGCAATAGTCATTACTCCTTTAGATAGTTTCCACTTTCTATACCTGAAAGTGTGCTTAAATCCTTCTCGATCTCATAGATTTGGTCATAACAAATTTAGCCTTAAATTAGGAATGCGTCATATATCTCTCAAGGTTAGTAAATATCTGATGTTTGTTTGAACTCGGATATCACCTATATCAACAATCTTAGCAAAAATTTGATTACCCATCTTTACGCTCCCAAATCCTCTGCTCTTATAGTTTAAGAAGTACTCCACTTTTGAAACAGATGATACAACATTCATGTGTCAATCAATTACTCACAACCTAAATCACTAATATGGAAGACTAAGGATACCTTATCATCTATGCTTGAAGCAGTAACTATACTTTTATCATCTCCATCATTATGATGATCTTGCTTTTTTTGATCTCTCTTCAACTTATAGCAAAACCTCTTTATGTGTCTTAGCTTGTCGCATTAGTGGCATGTCTTCACATCTTTGTCACCTTTGGACTTTAATCAACTCTCAAACTTGCCACTCCCTTTGGGACCTCTTTTCTTGCTCCGTCCCTTGCTTTCTGCCAAGAAAGCCTGCACATCGTCAACTCCCATCTCTTTTCTTCTGATTTCTTCATTAAACATGCTCTCTTTGATTACATCCAAAGAGAGCACACCTTCAGGAGTTGAATTGCTAATCATCACCACTAAAGTCTCCCAGCTATCTAGTAACAAACTCAACTACAAGTCTCACCTCACAGCTATAGGATGTCTTACGAAGTTTCTGGATTAAAATTAAAATTAATGTGCCAATCAATAAACTCTCAAACCTAATCCCAAAACAATCAAAGAATGATGAGAATTCTATACTATTTGCTCTCTCTATCTATTTTTCTTCCCGTTTTTGATGTTTTGGCCACCTCTCAATAATTGAACCTATGTCTTTTCCTCTTTTATATCCTAAAATAGGTTTTCTACATTATACATAGTTACATACATAATCGTGGAAGTGACTGCACATCTTTCAACGTCACTTAAGTTATAGATGTACATAGTTAAAGAGAGCTACACAGTCATCACACATGGTTGTGTATGTCATGCACACAGGCGTGTAACTTATGGAAGTAATATCGTAAATTTTGAAATTTTAAAATAAATATAGTAAGTTCTAAGAATGTTAACTTTTGTTTATTGTTCTAAGAACAACAACATTTTTTCCAATAAGTGGTTTATTGCCTTCTTTTTTCTTTCATTGGATGTAGATGTGATCTATAAAAGTTACCTGATTGAAGAAATAAAGTTATTGGGTTTGATATTTTTTCTTTTATTATATGACGACGAGCAATAAGAAAAATAATGATGATGAATTGTAGAGAAGAAGAAGAAAACGACGAGAAACAAAGTAAGAAAGTGAAAAGCGAGTGATAAAGAAGAAGAAAGCAAGCAACAAAGTTGAAGAAGAAAACAACAAGCAAAGAAGAAGAAGAAAGCAACAATGACGAAAGGACTAGGAGATAAGTGAGGAATGATTTGGTATTTAGGGTAAGATTTTTAAAATTTTTGTCTTCAAATCTTTTTAATTTTTAAATTTAATCTCATTACTTACCAATATTAGTTGTATTGCCAATACTAACTAAAATGACCAGTAATGGCTAGTCCTTTAACCCAATATGTTAAATAGATTTAGAGCAACATTCTCCAACTAGTACGGTGTGTTTCGGCTAGAATGGTAGAATACTCTAAAAACCAGTTCTCTCTATAAACGTTCTCATTTTTATGTTGAGTGTAGTGAAAAACTTGTTTTGTGAAATTGTTAAATCCTGAGATTTCATGAATAAATAGAGATTAACTAGTTAATATGGAGGCCAAGGTTCCTAGGGACTTTTATATAGTTATAGATCATATATTAGAAAAAATCATGATTAACTAGAATTTAAGGTATTATTTAATGGTCTGTACTTAAAGTGACAACATAGCTTAATTGGATCAATCTATTCCTCATGTGTTCTTAAATTATGCTCCCAACTGTAAAGGATATTGTTGTCTTGATCCTTTTACTGATAAATTTTATATTTCTCGACCTATTTAATTCCTTGAAACTCAATTTTCTTAAGCCTTTCTCTCCTTTTCCCTCACATCCTCAGTCTCTTTCTTTTCAACTAATTGTATTGTCTCTGTCACTATAAATCCTAACGCCTCTTCATCACCTGTTATTTTAGCTTCAAGATCACTTGCTCCTTCAAAATTAACTTCCTTATCACCACCACTATTAAATCTACCATTTCCATCACTTTCGTACTCAATGGTCATTCATATTTGTGATTGCACTCATAAACTAACCATATTACTTATAGCACCACCTTCTATTTATGTCATAATCTTAATATCACTTTTTTTGCTCAAACAAATAAATTTGTTCATTAGCATCAAGTTATCATTGATGAGTTCAAAGCTTTTCATTACAACAAAACTTGATTTCTTATTCCTCCTTCTCTTGATTGCAAATATTGGGTATAAATGTGTTTTCCAAATATAATATAAACTTGATGGTTCTCTTTATAGCTATAAAGTTCATCTTATTGCCAAAGGTTACTATTAGTCTCCCGAATTTGACTACATTGATACTTTTAGTTTAATCATTAAGCAAACAACTATTTGCATTATTCTTACTTTTGCTCCAACTAACAATTGGTTTATTCATCAGCTCGATGCTAGCAATGTCTTTCTCTATTAAAATCTTCAAGAACCTATTTTCATGCATTAACCTCCTAGTTTCATTGATTCTCATCGTCTTCACCATGCATGTCATCTTTGTGTGGAATTTTATGGTATCAAATAGGCTCTTGGGATAAGGTTTCGTAGATTAAGTAAAAAATATAACAACCTTGAATTTTTTTCCTCCAAAGATGATACCTCTTTTTTTATTCACTCTACTTTTGCTCATACCACTTTTCTTCTTGTTTATATGCATGATATCTTGGTTATAAGTTCTTTATAAGACTTTATCTAGACCATTATTCATGACCTCGACACTAACTTTAGCATTAAAGACCTTAGCACCTTTTTGCTATTTCCTTGGAATTAAGGCTACATTTACACTCACTAGTCTTTTTCTCACACAATCTAAATATACTTGTAATATTCTTTTATCAAATCCATATTGATTCCTCAAAACTTGTTTCCAACCCTATAACCCTAATCTTTCCTCTCTCTAGAAACTAGACATCCCTTTTTTTCTAATCCTAATGAATATCAGATACTATTAAAGCCTTTCAATATCTCTGTCACACTATACTAGACATTTAATTTGTTGTAAACAAAGTTTCTCAATTTTAACACTCTCATAACAATGTCTAATTCTCTATTGTTAAACAAATTCTATGATACCTTTAATCCACACCTTCATATGGCCTTCATTTAACTAAACTTACTCAGTTGACCTTACATATTTACTCTAATGTTGATTGGATTGATTGTATTAATGATCGCCAATCTACCTTTGGCTATTATATTTTCCTAAGTCCTGACCTAATCTCTTGGAGTGCCAAAAAACAATCCAATGTTGTCAAGTCTAGCACTAAAGTTGAATATAAAAGTATGTCTTATTGCTCCCATGCTTTGATGGATCACCTCTCTTGGTGAAATAGATTTATAAGACATTAAGCCTCTCTTGTGGTGTGATAATTTTGGAACTACTTTCCTTATTGAAGATTATGTCTCTCATGCTCATACCAAATATATGGAAATTAACATTCATTTTGTTAAAGATTTGGTTGCTAAGAAGTCACTTTTCATTTGTTACATACCTGCTTCTGAATAACTTATTGATGTCATAATAAAAGTTGTTAAAGTAATGCTCTAAAGGCAATCACCTTTAGCACTTTTGTACTGACTTTATTTTGATTAATAAATTGAATGAAATTTTTCATTAATTTGATATTATTTTATATATGAGTTGATGTTGATCTTAAATCGAATTAATGAAATCCATGATACAAAACATAGCATGAAGGAAATCATAATGAGATCATGATAATGAGATTCCTAGCATGCGCAATTATGTTAGTATCTAAATAATCTCTAGTCATAGGATTAATAAGACAGGACATTATTAATCCAGACAGATTTGCACATGTTATACACCTTGATTTGATCAAGCAGTGGATCTCATAAATTGTAAATATGAGATGTTTAGAGTAACTTGTGCATGCTCAATAAGGGTAGTAAGTACATCGAATGATTCACTATGAGATTGTCATATGGATGATCTATTGAATGTCAATGATTAATCTCATCATAGTAATGATGCAAATATCCTTAGACTTGAGGTACTCAAGGATATCTTGGATACTAATCCTGTGATTTGACATCATTCCTTGTTACCTTAAGATCAAGTCGCTCTCAGGGTGGTGGTTGGGTATAGCTATTAGTATTCAAAGGTAATTAGGTAGCCAATAAAGGATTCACCGCCCCTGATAGAAGGAGATGATACCCACGGCCTCTTATCAGGGTCATTACTCAGGAGTCTCTGGCTAGAGCAGTTATGTGTCATGAAGAGAATCTTCAATGACACATAGAGTAATGAGATCATAGGACAAAAACTAACATCACTTGGACTGGATGTGACGTAGTCAGTCTAGTGGGAGTTGACACATAGCCCATACTCCTAACCAAGTGGGTATATTATGGTAAAAGGACAAATTGCATGGTAATTGTCTATGGAAAGGTTCATAAGTTGGATAATTAACTATCGAAGAGCTCGTGAGTTAATCTGCTTATATTTTATTAAATTGACATCATGAAACCCTTCATGATTTGATTGAATTAAGAGTTAATTCAAATGCCTAAAATAATCGAGAACCTAAGGATCACATGCATAGTGTGTATGACTAATTTTAAGTAGGCTACAATCGTGACTCATAGAGGGCACAATCAGTATATAAGTGACTTCTTCACTTATGTACACAAGATTTAATCACTTCTTACACACATTAGTGAGTTGATAAGGGCTCTAGAAGGGTTCTTATCTTCTTGCAATTTATGCAATTGTTGTATCAATCAAAATGCATGTAAGATAACCTTGATCTATCTTTCATTTGAACATCAACTTGAATTTATCAAGTTTGGTGTTGTAACACCCTTACACATTGTTTCATCTTCTATCTTTGCATGTTCCCGGTAATCAAGGAAGGGTTTGGTGTTTGCAATAACCTAAACAAGGAGAAGAAACAAGAAAGGAGGAGAAACAAAGGTAAAAATGTTTTATATTTCATGTTCTTTACATATCCTTGCATGCATGTATGATCTTGTGGTTTTCGGGTTGTCATGGTGTCGAAATCTTGATTCCGACACTTCCGTTGCATATGCATGCAACCATGGCTAACCCAACAAAGGTTTCAAGATCTACTACTTTTTTTTAGTTATATGATAAGCTTAATGAGTTTCAATTTTGTCAAAAAAAAACATATTATTAAACTCCTCGTTAATGGTGTTGATGTACCTAATCACATCAGCTAGCTCTTTGAACATATGTGACACATATATTATTTAATTTGTGAAAATTAATTTTTAAAAATATAAAATATAAATATAAAAATATTAAATCACCTACTCAACTCCATCGGTTCTGAAATTTTTTTCACTATTTTGTGCCTTTCCACACTCCTTTTCGTTATTTTGTGCATTATATATATAAGCTCCATTCATGGTATTTGAAATATCAACCAAGCACCCATGTGATAAATTAAGCCCTAGATCAATATCATTTGCTTTAGCATTTTCTATAATTTTAGTACATGTATTCAATGCAGGACCTCTCCCATTGTCGATTAAATTGAAGCTCTTGATATGAGGCGATTCTAGAAATCACATTGTTTTAGTTGATTGATTTATGAACTTGGTTTGAAGATAATTTAAGAGGAGATATGAAAGTCTTTTAGATGTATTTGTTCTTCAAAGCCACTGGATAAGTAGAAGCATTGCAAATATCCTCTCTTTTGTTTAGCAATAGATCAATAGACTTACTTCCATTTGAAATGTTTAGACTAAAAAATCACTATGGTTAAAGAAATTCCTTATTTCCAAATCCTTATGAAGGCTCCTTTTCAATAGACAAGATCTTTCTCTTATAGTAGGGAATTTAGAAGGTGTTCTTGGACTAGGACTATATATCTTCTTCTGCAACTATTTCAAGCTGGCCACCTTTATTCATTTACTTCCTAAAGTATCATTAGTACTCAGCCTTTGAAAAAATGAAGGATCAGAATTATTCCTATTGTCTTCCTTAACCACTTTCATATTTTTCAAATGCAAGGGAATTGAGTAAGTAATTTAACGTTTTTGATATTTTTTGTATTCAATTTTTATTTTTATTTGAAAAATTAATTTCACATGTCATATTTAATAATACATTTGTCACACGTATAGTGAAAGTTAATTGATTTAGCTAGCTACGTCAACATCATTAACAGGGAGTCTAGTGATAGACTATTTTTGCAAAACAATTAAAAGTTAGAATATTTTAGCATCACCTTTCAAAGTTCTAAGTAGTATTATAAAATTGAGTAAAATTGAGATTTTTTTATACTTAACCTTAAAATTTATTCTTCAATTATAGTGTACCTAATTATCTACTCATCATCATTTGAAATAACATCTCGTATAAGTCTTCATTTTTCTCTAAAGTTCACTTTGTAACATTATTTTAAATTTATAATATGTATAAATCATAAAAATTTCATCTCAATTAAATGACAAAGCAAATAGAATAGTCAGTTAAAGCTAAAATGTACTCCAACAATTATTTGACAAGAATTAGAATGGTTAGATTGTTTTGGTAAAATTTTAGTGAATTATCAACTTATTCTCAACTTGACTTTTGATTTAAAAATATCTATATTATGAAAATTTCATTTTTCTTTATATTTAAGAAAATAAAAGCTTAAAAATAACTTAAACATTAGATTGTCACAGTCACTTAATTCCATTTTTTGTCTAAGAACTAAGCCATAAAGCTTGTTTTATCCTCAATAAATTGTAATGGTGTTATTTTCCAAGACTTGTATTGTAATAATAAGCTTTTAGGTTAAGTGTTAAATGATTCAAACTTAATATTTAATTTTAAACTATCAATTTATTAAAATTTATAAATTATTATGTATTTAAAAATTTGATCTAACTTGTACTAAATAGAGTACATGTAATCACAATATTGTATTGTGTCTTCTAATATTGATATGCACAGTGAATAACCATTAATATACAACTATGTGAGGTATATGATAAGTGTAAATAATGTATAATATAAGGATGAATATATATATATATAAGACTTAGACCATGTGTAAAATGGTGGAAAACTAAATGATATTGGTAGTTGAGATATTGAGATTGGATTTATTTGTTATTATCCCCTCTTAAGTTCACAAGTGCAAGAGATCATGAGCTTGTCTTGAAGTTAATGGAATACTGAAGAAGGGACAACTTAGTCATTATATCAGGAATCTGATCAGAGGAAGAAAAGTGCCTAATGAAGAGAGCCTTATTGGTAACCAAGTCCTAAACAAAATGGATATCCATCTCAATATGCTTGGTAAGAGGATACGATACTAGGTCTGAAGTAAGAAATGTAGTACCAAGATTGTAACATCACAGGGTAGGTTTAAGGTAAGACAATCTGAATTCACCAAGGAGAGAAGTAATCCATCATAACTTTGTAGAGGTGAGAGCAATACTCATGTATTCAGCTTCAGCACTAAAGAAAGCAATAGAGGGACTGAATGTTAATAGGACAGTAAAGGAATTGAGATAATTTATTAATAGAAGTTAGACGTCAAGTTAGGTGAGACAAAGATATTGGTGAGCATTAACAATTCCATGATATTCAGTAGGGTTAGAGATATGTTTGGATTTGTCAAAGTCAGTGTAAAGAAGGAGGTATTTAGTTTACTATTTTTGAGTAAGAGAAGGAAAAGATGAGTTATTGGGGCTTCATTTCTAAGGAAGTGATGAACCAGGCTTAAGTCTTTTAAGGAAAAAGGTAGAGTTGAGATTATAGATAAATGTGGTAATGAAGGGTGAAGAACCTATAACCAAGCTATCATCCAGATAAACTAAAAGGAAGCTTGTATGAGAGGATATGTTATGAATGAAGAGAGAAGTATCAAGTTTAGAGGGGGTAAACTGAAGATTAAGAAACTTTCAGCTTAGGTGATGAAACCAAGTCTTAGGAGCTTTTTTCAGACTATATAGGGCTTTACGAAGTCTACAAAAATAGTAAGGGTGGCGAAGGTTTGTAAATCTACTAGGTTGTGACATATAAATTGATTCCTTTAGGTAATCATGAAGAAAGGCATTATTGACATCAAGTTGAAAAATAAGCCAATTTTAAGACAATGCTAAATTAAGAATGATGCAAATGGTAGTAGGTTTGACAATAGGGATGAAGATGGCAGTATAATCAACTTTTAGGATTTAATGATAGCCTGGCAATGAGTTGAGCTTTATAATGCCCAAGAGAAACACCAAGATTTTGTTTTGTGCGAAGGACCCATGTATAACCAACAATATTTATGTTTAGTGGAGAAGGAACAAAGGCCCATGTGTTATTGCAATAAAGAGCACTAAACTCATCAACCATGGGTTGGTGCTAGTGAGAAAATTTATTGACATAAGTGAAGAATATGATGGTAGAGTAGGTGATGTAATTAGAAAATGTACAAGGAGTACGAGTATGATCACGTGTTCAATAATTATAGGGTGAGTGGGTGGATATGACGAGGTAGTAGTAAGTACTGACCAAGGGGGTGAGAGTAAGGTGGAAGAGGTAAAGGTAAGGAAATGGGAGATGAGAAAATTGAAGAAGAATAAGGTAAAAGAAGAGTGTTATAGGAAAAGATATGTTCAAGAAAGCAGACATGGTGAGATATGTAAAGTTTAGAAGTAATATGATCAAAGCTCCAATAACCTTTATATTGGAAGGCATAGCCAACAAAGACATGTTGGATAGATTCTAGTGTAAGTTTATCAGTGTGAGTATGACCTAGATAGGGAAGATAGGCACAACCAAAAACTTGATGATAAATAAGGTTAGGTTTGGTATGGAATAGAAGTTCATATGGAGATTTGTGTTAAAGAACGGGAGTGGGTAATAAATTGATAAGATAACATTAATAGAGAATGCTTTAAACTAAAGGAAGGTAAGTAGCGAGGCATGAAGGAGAAGGATGGGACTTGTTTTAGTAATATGATGAATTTTGCACTCGGTAAGAACATTTTATTGGGGTGTATAAGGAAAAGAGAAACGAAGGATGATCTCATGAGGAAGAATGTAGTGAGTAAAGGCACCTTTGGTGAGTTCAAGAGCTTCGTCACATTGATAAGCTTTGATTAAAGTGGATAAAATATTTTCAATAGTGATTTTAAAGGTTTAAAAATAAAGCAAGGCAAGATTTTAGGTTGGGAGAAAAATCCATACAAAATTACTAAAGTCATCCATAAAGATAATATAGTAACGATAGCCAAAAAAAGAAAGAGACGTGGAAGGTCCCCAAAATATCATAATGAATAAGTTATGAAGGTTTGATAGAAATATGAGAAGACAATAGAAATGAAAAATGAATACTTTTTGCCTTGAAGACAAAAAGTACAAGGACTTGGAATATTGGATTTAATAGGTAAAATATGACCTAAGCTAGATAATGTGGATCGACACGGATGATTAAGAGGTTGATGCGATAAATTAATTAAAGTAGGAGCGAATGTGAAAGCAATATGATTAATGAACTACAAATGAATCTTCATTAGTTGACATTATTGTCTGAAGAGTGATGTCTTGGATTTTGGTTCCCTCACAATATAATTAAATAGATTACATTCAATGAGATAAGAGTTATCAGTAACAAATTTTGCCACAAAAAAAAGATTAATAGTAAGGTTGAAAACAATTAAAATATCACGAAGATGGAGAGTATGAGGGTAAGTAGAAATAGTTAAGTTACCTGTGGATAAAATAAAGAGAGTGTGTCTATTACCAAAAATCACTTGGGTTAATTCTTTATATGGTGTGACAGATTCTACAATATAAGAATTAAGAATCATATGAGTAATATATTAGTATTCGATAGCCATTTAGTAACAATGTTGCTATTAAAGGGAGTGAAATTATAATTAGGTTGACTATTCATGTTAGAGAAGGTATAGCAATATTATTGGTAGTATAATGGGAGCCATTTAGTCAATTCTAGGATTCAAGGTATAAAAACAATAGTAAGCAGCAATATGTCCCCATTTCTAACAAATTTAGCAGGATAGGATGGTTATCCATTTCCAGAAGAGGTTTTTCTCTTTGAGTTTTGTCACCTCTACCATTTGTGTCATATAAGGAGTGACTAATGTTAGAGGAGGTGATAAAGGCTAAGTCCAATGGTGGTGGGGAGTAGAAAGAGAACAACCAATGTTTATAGAGCAATAGTTTGGCCTTTAGCTCAACAAAATTAAAGGAGGTTTTGCAGTGCTCGATAGCGAAGATGAAGGATTCAAATTTAGGTAGTAATTTGTTAAGGTAAAAAGGACAAGGTCTTTGTCTGATATCTTGTCTCTAACGGCAACAAGTTCATCTGTGATGGTGGAAACAATAAAGAAGAATTTGATGATGGCATTGGATCCCTTCTTTAGAGTATGAAGCTTCCAATGGAGGAAGAAATGTTGAGTATCCATTGGTGCATGAAATATTCTTCAAGGCCTACCAAGAGAGCACGAGCAGTGTGGTAACTGAGTGTAAGATGAGCAATTGAGCTTGAGAGTGATGTGTTAAGGAATAATAAACTAAATGATCAAGTTTTTTTCATTTGAAAATTTTGATTGATTAGGAGTCCAAACTTAAGGTGTCATCTAGTGGTAAAACAGTACCATCAACATAACTATTGAAATTTGAAGTGATGAAGATAGTTTGAATTTGATTTCTCCATACAAGGTAATTTGTAGAATATAATGGCGTAGTGAGGAAGTTTGTGATTTGTTTAAATGAGAGTATGGGCAAATTGGTTTTTGAAATTGTCTATTTTTATGAAATTATTGTTAATTTTCTCATAATGTTGTTATTGATTGTTCTGAGCAAAGTTGCTAATGTGAGCAATTATTTGGTTGGTGGACGATTAAGTGTTGTTTATGGTAATGACTAATGAATGCGAGAAAAAATTTGTATATAATGATAGGCATTGTTTGGTAAATGGTTAATTAGCTATTTTTTGGCGGATTGATAGGCATTTGAATATTTGACCATGTCAAACTGCTAATAATCATGTTCGGTAATCAGCTAATTGGGTTGGCATATTGAACTTAATCCGTTGTTTTTGAAAACATTCCTATTAAAAGCTTTTTGCTTCAATAACTGAGAAATTAAGGGACGAAAAGACGATTGTACCCAAAAGTTATTACAAATTACTCAAGCTATAAGAGATAGAGGTAGAGATAGAGACGAAGAGAGATAGAGATATAGATATAGATAGAGACAAAAAGAGATAGAGATATAGATAGATAAACACAAGGTATGATTCAAAAATTAAACCAAGTTGGAAACTTTTTTAAATAAAAATTTGTGCTTCTTGGTATCATTATTTTTAAAAATTATTCCGTTTTAAACTAAATAAAATAAGTATCATTGGATTTAGAATTGTACAATACAAAAACTACTACCAAATTATTTATGCCAACCAATATTTTCTATAACTTTAGATTCGAAGATTGGGTTGGGCAGGAAAGTTTCAAGTTGCATTTATTGTACTTATTAATAATTGGACTAAATTTTGTAATTAAGAAGAATTAAATCATTAAATTAAAAATACATTTTTATATTTAACTATTTTAAACTTAAAAATGTTTCTATAAATAGTTATTATGTTAAAATATTATTTTAATAGATAAATTTATTAAAAATCTCTTTTTAGTTTTAGTTACAAGATAAGACTAATTTTGTTAAGGGAGTACATTTTCATATAATTAAAAATAAGTTTTATGCTCATTAACTATATAGTTTCTAACATTAATTTAAATAATTATATTTTATTTTGAACATAGATAAATAGGTTTTGATTTATTTAATTTTGATTGATTGACTGCAGCAAATTGAAACATAAGCATAAAATTAGGGTTGAACCAATAATTTCCAATTCTAGTTCAAAATTGTAATTGTTTTTCAGGAATACATTCATAATGAAAAAAAAAAGAACTTTTAAAAGGATTTCAATTGCTTTTTTAAAGGTATACTAAGAAAAATCAAATGACATTCATTAAATTCATTTACTAATCTTAAAAATTCAATCAATTGTTGTCGATTAGCAATATTCAAGCAAACAAGTTGATGTTACATTTCCAGTGAAGATCTTCTTCATTTTTTTTTAGCAGTATCCTAACACCACTTTACTATGAAATGAATTTCCAAACTATTTTCAAACAATAAACTAATGTTTCCACATAAAATTCAGAAACTATTAGTTCCAAGTTATTAGCATACATTAAAGTTATTTTCTATAGAAAATATTAACATAATCAATTAATCCAATAAGTTGATACCAAATAATGGACAGAGAGTATATAACAATAAGCATACGCA
>JAOSBO010000009.1:18989642-19032230 GCA_027563915.1 Erythroxylum rotundifolium | reverse complement strand
AATGAGATACTAGAAAAATGCATTTCATACTCATGCATAAAATAACATCATGTACGTGACATTGATTATTGCAAACATTACAATAATTTTTTCATGCACTCATTTGACATTTTCTGGGTAGAAATGATTGATTTAATGTGATTATGATATGGATAGTGAATACTTTGTTCTAAAAATTTATTCATATTAATTTAGAATTTTTGGAGAAAATTTGAGAATTTTTTAGAGTTTTGAGTATTTGTGGACTAGGAAAAATACCAAGTGGCAGAACAACCAATAAATGGTAGTACAAATAAATATCAAATAATAGTAGAACTATTGAAAAGTGATATTGGGATTTAATGACAATAGTCATTGAAATTTGGGAGTCAATTGGACTAGAAAATGAAGACAAATGGGCTAGTTAATAAAGAGGACCCATTAGGGACCATAGGGTGGTGACATTACTTGTCACTTGCTATGCCACACACCTATCCATGACATTTCTTTCATCTGAAAGACTAACTTAGTCTTTCATTTTCATTTGGTTCTTTCTTCTTCTCTTTGTATTTTCGACCTCCATCTTCTCCATTATCTCCATCTCTACAACACTACTTTCTCACCCACTCCATATTGATCCTTGCTACCATCTTTCTTCACTAGCTACTTCAAGATCTTGCTATAACAAAACCTAACCTACTACACCTCCATGTTAATGTTCGTATGGTGATGAAAATCTAGGGTTCTTAGAGATTTTTGAAGATCTTGAAGTGAACAAGCAAGTAGCACCTAAACCTTTAGGGGTTGTTAAAATATAAACATATGTGATGATTGTTTGGGATGAAATAAAATAGAAAGGGTGATCTTTGTATAAGATGTGTTAGGTGCAAGAGGTTAGATGTTGTAAAATCTGGAAGATATAGCAGAAACTTTTTCACTGATTGTGATACTATGAAAGTTCCCCGCGACCAACTCCTTGGTTCCCTTTGTCCAACTTGTAGGATTTCATAAGGAATTTTCCTTTTGGGGAAAGTTTGCGTGGCTAACTCCTAGCTTTGCCGCAACCAACTTTCCTGCACAACTTAAACATGCATTGGTATTTTGACAATATCTCATTCTGTAGTTAGCCAAATGGAATGATTTTTTATTTTCTGTCAACTAGAGACATAGTACTACAAATTTTCTGAAGAAATTGAATTTTAATTAAGTCTCTAATAATTTCAATTTCTAGATGGAAGTTGAGTACAAGGCAATATTCCAGTATAAGAACAGTCTGAAAATGTTTAGAGTATAACTTTTGAAGTACTGAACCTAATCGAATGACCTTAGTGTCATTAGAAACTTAAGAGATAGAAGAACAATTTTCTAGAAGAAAGTATTTCAAAAATTTTTCATTTACAATGTCTAAATGATTAAGAATAGTAGACCCAAAAATTAGTTTTTGGAAAAAAAATCTGAAATGATTCAATAGGTTATGAAATTAGATTCAAAGTGTTTATCTGAGGTATAAACCCTATGTACAAATGATACTTAAGTGAGTTTTGATATATGGTAGATAATGTAATGAAAATAATGGAAAGATACCTGAGATTGTTATTGAGCATGTATTGTACATATTCCACATACACATTTATGCATAAAGGAATACTTATAATTGTGCAATTATTAATATGTGTGCAATGTATGCATTGCATAATTTTGATGTGCAAGATAAATGCACATTCAGACATTTCCAGATCTTGGAAGCAATTACTAATCTGGAGCATACTATAAGTCGACTTAGATGGTCTCATTTGATTGTTTGTTATGATTTTAATTTTTGCATTGAATGACTACGATTATGATTATTATGCAATGTGTATATAATTGTTATGAATGTGATTTGCTTATGTTGATGCCAGAAAATGAAGGTCTGAGACTTGATGCATAAATGTGATATTTAAGTGCTACTTATATGTAAATGAGAAGAAATAAGTGTATTATCAACTTAATTATTGAATGCCGAACTAAGGTCCGATGATGAATCTGAAAGTGATTGTGAATCCGAAATCATATGACTGACTAAAAATATGAGAATGTGATGCCTTTCATTACATAAATGTGATGCATTTCATTACATGAATGCATGAAATATAAAGGCAGTTTTGACCATAGTCGCCAATGTAAAGAGCTTAAAGCTCATACTTTGATCAAAGCCTTAGGCTCAGTTGTGAAATTACCCAGTATCCACTAAGGGATATGAGACATTATCTGATACAGCTCGGTATCTATAAGGGATATAGGTTAGTAAAAAGGCACTCGGTCAAAACAACAATAATAATAAGTGAAAGTGAGTCTCATGTGCACTGCATATGCCTAATATAAATGATTATAATGGTTTGAATAATTTATGAATGTGATATATGTTGAATGTAAAAGGTGAAATGACTGATCAAGTGTATGTTATTCAATATGATGAATTAAAGATATGAGGTGAACCGCATGATTATATGAATTGCATGTTTATGTGAATGAGAGAGCCATCGAGGATGGTCACTCATTGAGTTTGCAAAACTCACCCAAAATTTGCAATATTTTTCAAGCTCAGAAAAGTTACCTTGTTAAGCAAACGGTAGTATAACCACTGCATTCAAGTAAGAGATAGAGGTAGGGATCAGTATATGTCTGCATTTGTACTTTCTTATTTTTGTATCAGTTTATGTATTCCGCGATTTCTTTACAATTTTTTGTGTGCAATAACTTCTGAAATTAGAAATGTTTTGAATGAGAGTGATCAAAGTGTAATAATAATTGTGATTTCGATGTTTATGAAATAAAAGTATGGGCCTAAATTTGATTATTAATTTTCACACATGCGAGTGAATTTTTTTGAAAAATTTTTACTAAGATTCGAGTGTTTGAAAATTTAATTATTCTAGCATGCCAACCTCGTGAGGCACGCACTCGAATATCTCTCAAAATGTCGGGTATTGTCTTGTGGGAGTGGGGTGTTACACACACAATAATTCAATACAGAATGCAACTAAACAATAATTCGGTGTGAGACCATCTTAGGTTACTCACAGTTTGCTCAAGATATCTTATTACCTAAACGTCCTATCAATGTCTGGATGCATTTGATCTAATTGCTCCTCTATATCGTGCAAATTTCATATATTACACATTACTACTTTGCACCATCACATAAGTACTCATTTATGCACATATGTATATATGTTATGTACAATGCATGCTCAATGATAATCTCAGGTACATTTCCTGTATTCGTATCTCACAATCATTTGATAACATTATTGAAGCCTAATTATCCCATATGGAAGCACCCTAGCATTGGTTGTTTTAAACTTAACTCAAAAGACATTTCTTTTTCTCAATAGGCATGGTGACAATTGTGGTGTCGCTGCCACGATCGTGATAGAAACGATGCTAAGTAGACCACAATCGTGAAGTCATGATCTTGACAGAAACTAATGTTTGTCAGGTCACGATCATAGGGTGAGGGCCACGATCATGCCCTGCAATTTCCTTCTCCACTCATCCGAATTGAACGCATATTTTAAAACCAATTTTCCCATAATTCACTACCTCTAAAAAACACATCGTTACACTAATTCAATTGATAATTTGATCATATTTCCTCATCAAACTCTATTTAATTGTTTAGGCATCTTCAATTACACAAATACCATTTATAAAATCCATAAGATCACATTTATAACATCAAGCAAGTTATTCACTAAGTATGTCCTCATTTTAAGCCCTAAATTAAGTCCAAAAACAACATAATTAATCAATTAATCCTTAATAGGTTCAAACCTAGCATAATCACAACATTTTGATGAAAATTCACTACCCAAGGTCTTGTCATCCCCAATCAAGATCATGACAAAAACTAATTTCCCATATAGTCTACAGTTTTCTAGTTTCTCTCAAGACAGATTTTTAGGTCAGTTTTGTATGACCATTTTGACCTAGAAAATGAAGTCTCTGCACAACACTTTATTCTAATTAAATGTCCTTCAATATCTTAAGTTTCTAATGACCTCAAATTCGTGCATTTTGATTATGTATTATGAAAGTTATAACCAAAATACTACAACATATTTTGTACCTTGATAGTACACAATTTTCAACTTCAAACCAAATTTCAAAACCCTAAAATACGGAATTCAAATTAAATTTCTTCATGAAAATTGTACCCATATGTTTCTAGTTTGCCAAAAATCAAATTCCATCCAATTTTGATATTCATAGATCTAGTTATGGCCAAAATACATATGTATGTTGTAAAACACTGCATATAACATACTCTAAGATACTTCATCATGTTCATCCTAGTTTACCTCTTTTGCTTAGTATATCAATTCTAGCTTATATCCTCATTATTTTCTCTTCATTCCTACTCCCACCTCAACTCAATATCATTCTCAAACAAATCAAAATCAATGAGTGATCATAAATACCCGAAACTAAACATATACCTATGCACATTCATCGCCATTTTCTGTACATTTACGATCCCATTTTAATGTTCTTTCAATTTCAACCTCTCTTTTACACAACTTATGACATATCACTCACAATATACACAAAAACAAGACATTTATACATCCATTTTTCTCATCCATGTTTCAACAAACATATATATACATTTCTTCATGATCATGATCAAAATTCTCAAATTACACATCAAAATGCTTTATTTAACACTACCCATAAAGATTAAAACCCAACTTACTTCATTTAAATCCAAATCCATCAAGATCACACCAACCCTTGCTTTCTACATAACCCACGTTCATCATCATCCTACGGCGATAAGGTTAGGTCTTTAGTGAAAATGAAAGAGAGAGCAAGTTAAGAGTAGTGAGTGAAAGATTAGAGGCTTAGGTTTAACGTTTATGGAAGTTAGAGAAGCAAAAATCGTGAAAGATTGAAAAGAAGTGAAGAAGACGAAGAAGAGAAGCATTTACAAAGGAATGAGAAAATAAAAAATGAAAGACATCAAAGGTTGGTCTTTCACTGGAAAAAAAATCGTGTGGGATGGGTGGCAAGTGGTGGTGACATTTATCACTACCACTTGTCACCTCCCTATGGTCCCATTTGGACCCTTTTTAGTGACTAATTTATTTAACTCCAATTTCTAATCCAATTGTCTTCAAATTTCAATAACATATGTCATTAAATGCAAATATTATTTATTAAAATTTTCTCTATCAATTGACTCTTAATTCTACTACCATAAATCCATTATCCTAGCACTTGGCATTTTTCCTAGTCAAAAATTCCCAAATTTTAAAAAATTTCCTAAACTTCACCAAAATTCCAAAATCATCATTTATATACTCCAAATCAAATTTCAAGTCATATTAACCACAATTCATATCAAAAATCACATTTATAACTCAATTATACCTGAAAATGTCAATGAATGCATGTATAATCATTTTAATGTGCCAAAATTAATATTCACATTTGTATGTGTATGTCATATGATGCCTGAGCATGAAATGCACTTTCTAGTCATTCAACAATCTCTCATGTATTGTATTCTAGGGTCCTAACCCTTAGCATGGAATAATAGGATGTCACACCAACTCAACTCTAACATCCTCCAACTCTTCTTATAACTCTTCCCCTAACTCTTCAATCATTCCTTGCGCTCCCCCTTCTAACAAATATGTACAACTAATAGGAGAATTATTAGCATCAGAATAAAAAATATCAATAAAATGGCAATAGTCAAGAGTAGAAGGAGGCTTCATAGCATTGAAAACATCAAACACTAATTCTTCATCTTGAGAATAAATATCAATAAAATGGAAAGAGTCAAGAGTAGATGGATGCTTCATAGCATTGAACACGTTAAACATTAATTCTTCATGTTAAAGTATCAAGTTGAGCTTCCCACACTGCATATCGATGATGGTTAGTGCAGTAGCCATGAAAGGTCTCCCAAGAATGATGGGTATGTCTCTATCTTCCTTTACATTAAGGAATAAGAAATCTACGAAGAAGATGAACTTCTCGATCTTGACCAATACATCCTCAATGATTCCCCTTGGATAAGTAATGGACCTATATGCCAACTAAAGAAAAAATATTGTTGGGTTTGTCAATCCTAACTTCTTAAAATCAAAAAGAGGCATTAAGTTAATGCTTGTACTCAAATCCATTAAAGCCCTATCTATATATAAATCACCAATAACATAAGGAATAGTAAAACTCCCTGGATCCTTAAGCTTCGCTGGAAAATTTTTCAATAATATGGTCTAACACTCCTCTTTTAGCTTTACTGTGGCATACTCCTCAAGCTTCCTCTTGTTAGACAAGATTTCTTTCCTAAACTTAGCATAAGAAGGCATTTGTGCTATTGCCTCAATAAAAGGAATGTTTATATGTAACTTTTTGAATGTCTCAAGAAAATGATCAAATTGCTTATCAAATTGCATACCTTTTAACCTTTAAGGATAAGGAATCTAAGGTCTTACTATATGTTTGATAGGGTCAGAAAATAACCTTGGATGATCCTCCTTTGTAGTTGGTGATTTCTTGTCCTTCTTCCTACTCTCCTGACTCTCTCCTTCTTCATTCCTTCTAATTACTTTATCCTTCTACTTCTCCTTAATTTCCTCAAGCTATATACCACTCCTCAATAAAATTGCCTTTGCATGTTCTTTCAGGTTGGCCTCAATAGTGCTAGGTAATGAACCCGAAGGTCTTTCCTTCATCAAACTTGCAATTTCGCTCATATAATTCTCGAAGTTTCTGGTAGAAGATTCTTGATTTTGCATCCTAAACTCAGTAGTGGAGATGTACTTCAAAAGTAGCTCTTTGAGATTGGATTTCTCAAGTGGCACAGGATTTGGAGCCTTGAAACCTAGAGGTGGTTGACTATAGACATTGGATGATTGTGATTGTGCCATTTGATTGTTCTGCCAAGTGAAGCTTAGATGATTCCTCCACCCTGAGTTTTAGGTGCTAGAATATAGATCCCCTTCCTGTATGTTATAATTTCCCACATAATGGGCTTCTTCTTTCTCTTGAGCAAAAGGATTTCCAACTCGACATTCAGAAGATGCATGGGAATCTCCACCACAATGCTCGCATATGGCATAACTCCTCAATGAAGAACTAGCTCCTCCTCTTGTACTATACATTAGATTATCCAGCTTCTTCGTCAAAACATCCATCTGAGCTGATAAAGCCACTGTATAGTCTACTATACAAGCTCTTTTAGGTCATCTAGTATACCTATTAGAATGATACTGAAAGCTGCTAGTGGCCATTTCATCAATCAACCTATAGGCCTAATCTGACATCTTTCTCATTAAACTACCTCCTGCTGCAGCATCTATGGTACTCTTAGTCGATGGGGACATTCTTGTATAAAAAGTGATAACTTTCTATCATGTGGAGAACCCATAACTAGGACACTGTGTCAACATATCTAGAAATTGCTCCCACGCTTCATATAGACTTTCATTTTCACATTGGGTGAAGGAAGTGATCTCATTCTTCATCTTTGCAACCTTGGCAGGAGGGAAAAATTTAGCGAGAAATAATCTCATCATCTCATCCCATGTAGTAATTGATCCTAACTGCAAACTGGCCAAGCATAATTTGGCCTTATCCTTTAAAGAAAATGGGTATAGTCTTAATCTCACTACATCACCCAACACTCCATTCTGCTTGAGCAAATCACAAATATCCAGAAAGGTTTCTAAATGGGTGTTCGAATCCTTCAAAAGTAATCCTCTAAATTAGGATACTCTCACTACAGGTGTAATGCTATGAGGAATCTCAAAACTCACAACTGTGATCGTTGGCCTTATAATGAGAGGCATGGGTCTATTATTATGCCTCGTTGTCAAATCCATCGTAGTCAACTCCCTTCTCTCCTTAAGATGTGCCATCAGCCCCCCTTCCCCCCCCCCCCATATTGTTCCATCTCTACAAATTGCTTGTCTCTAATCCCTTCTTTTGTGTAACTATTTAAAGCCAATCTGGTTTCCTTGCACAACCGACGAGCAGTTTTTTCAATCTCAATATGAAGTATCAAATTCTCAGGCTTTTGACCACAAGTGAGCATAAACAAATTGAAACAAATAAAAAGAAAATAATAACAAGGATAAAAATTGAAAATAAAACACAACGAAGTAAAGCAATCAAGCAAACAACTAAAATACGTAAATAAACAATGAAATAAGGATTAAATATGAGACAATTAACACTGTTTAACTTAACGACTCACAATAAGGAAATATCCCCAATAATGGCACTAAAAACTTGTTGTGGTCTAAACAAGGCAATACAAATTAAATTATATCTAGAGAAAACTAGAGGCAAGCGTATCTCATTGACAAGTAATATAAAATGGTAAGAACCAGATATTGTACCCAAGGATTCCAGAATGCAAGACAATTAAATTAAACGATACAAAATTACTCGGACAATCAAAAAATTGATTGATTTGAAAGTGAAATAAAGTAAGCGAATTAAGGAAATATGATTGATGCAAGATATAAATTAAATGTGACTAAACTTAATCAAATGACAAAAATTGGCTAAGTTGTCATATTTTAATTGGATTAGGCATTAAAACTTGTAACGACATATTGATGTAGGAGTTACTTCACTTAAGAAAATTGAACCCAATATTCATAGGAATTTCATTCTCTTCTAAATCCAAGTAACCTATTTGGTTTATAGATAATTTGGAATAAAAAGAAATCATTTAACACAAGAAGCCTAAAATTAAGTTCATTAATCTTAGGTATCCTCACAAAAGAGTCTAAGGTTGGTCTATGCTTTAGTCTCAAGTATGTTGCTTGCTTGAGTTTTTGATAAATTAAATACCAATGGTTATGGCATTCAATCATTTGAGGCCTTAATCTAGTTGATCAAGCTAAATTAGGCTAAATATGCATTTAATCAAGCAAAAAAAATGATACCACAAAAACTGTCATAATCTAATATCAATCTTAACCTCAACCAAAAAAAACTTACTTATACATATTCATCAATGTAACACAAATCTTAGTCATAATATGTATTTGCATTAATTAAATCCACACAAATTAAAATAATGAATTTATTTGCATTGATTAAATCCACACAAATTAAAACAATGAAGGAATAAAAACAATTTAAGAACACCCATTATATGGTTCTCGAGGGATGGTTGTTGCTGTCTAAGAAGTCTCTTCTCACGCTACTATTCTTTTCTACCACAAGCCCTCCTTTCACGCATCACCACCAACACAAGCAAAAATGCTTCAGCTACGCCTTTAACTAGTCAAACGTAGATAGCAACCTACCCATGAAGTCCACGCAAAAACACCCAAACAGAATCACCAATAGCCACACCATAGCACCCTTTCATGCACAAGCAAGAAGATAACTGCCAGCCTCTCTATCTCTCCTTATTACTGTAGCTGATGTGACCATTTAAGTGGAGGGTTTTTGGTCCACCTTAACTGTTCATGCATACCTCTTGGATAAAAACGTTTTTTCTCTTTTCTTGCCGCTATCCCTCTCTTATGCTCTTTCTAACTTGCTGCCACCCTATTTTGTTTTTAACGTAGTTTTCACTTTTTCTATGCCAGCTCTCCCTATCACGCTACTCTACCTTCATACCACTCTTCTCATCTTTTCCACCAGCTTTCACATTTTTCTCCTAGACTCCACTCGATTTTCTCTATTTCAACTCCACCAGCCTCTCTTCTCTATTTCCATTTATTGATGTGACGACAATCAGGGTCTTTTTGTTATTTTCATTGTGGGCTCCTCTTCCACTTTTTCTCTATTTTTTATTTATGCATGAAACCTTTTTTTATTTTTTCCCGAAACTCCTTTCTTTTCTTGGCTAAGATGTTTTCATTTTTTTCTCTTTTGTACTTTGCGGTTTGGCCTCCTCTATTTCACATTGTTATGTTGTCATCTGGTGTCCAACTACCTTGCTTTGTACTTTTAAATATTTCAAACCTAATATATGCCTAAAATTAAAACAAATAACACTTAATTAGTGTAATTTAAACATTAAATAGACAAATATTTAGCAAATTATATATCCAAAATCAATATGAAATGCCCATTAACATGCAAATGACAAAGTCAATCGAAAAGCACAAGTGGTCACTATCAATTTCTTGAAGGATGTGCAGTTTCTTAGTCTTGTAAAAAACAAAATTACACAATGCTTTCAATAGCTAAAGCAAAATATATAGCAGCTACTAGGTGTTGTGCTCAAATCTTATGGGTGAAGAATCAACTCCAGTATTTCTCTCTAAACTTTAACCATATTCCTATATTATGCAATAATACTAATTTAATAAATCTTTCTAAAAATCTTGTGCATCATTTTAAGACTAAGCATATAGAAATCAAGCATCATTTTCCTAGAAATCATGTTTTGGAAGGTACCATTGATCTTTTACATGTTAATACTAAAAATCAAGTACCTGATATCTTCACCAAGTCACTTTCTACAGATAGATTTTCCATGTTAAGAAAAGAGATTGTATGTGAAAATTATCTGATATTATTTCTGTATTAATTTTGGGCCACTTCTCTCTGCTAACGTTAGTATGATCCTTCTTTTTTAAAAGGATACTTTCAGTTTAACATAGTACAAAACCCGTGTGCTAAAAAAAGGAAATCATTCATAGCATCATTTAAGTTTTTAAAATTGTAAGCGCATTTTTGACAAGTAGCTATACAAGACAAACAGAAGAGACATAGATAATCACATTTCTCTTTTGGCATGTATGATTGCCTATTCTTATAATCATAATTGTTAACCTTTTAGGAAGCGTCGTTCCTTTTGCACTAAAACTTTCTGCCTTCTCTCTGTTTTTCCTATCTGCACCCAAACTTTCTGCCTTCTCTCTATTTTTCCTATCTGCACCCAAACTTTCTGCCTTCTCTCTATTCTTTCCTCCAACCTCAATGGCTCAAACGAAATCAAAGAGACAGAAGAAAACCATGGCTTCAAATTCTAGCCATGCATAGACTCTTATTTCTAAACCTCTTCTCTATCTCCAATAATAGGTTCTTTAAAAACTCCTACTGAACCTATCTCTATTTCCTTTAAGCCCCAAACTTAAAAAAACCCCATTTAGGAAACTTCAAAGGAGAGAAAAGGCAAATTTTAGCTATGCCATCTCTAGAATTAGACTCAGATTCATCCTTTAAAAATAATGAACCTTCAGTCATACAACAATTTGTATCTGACTCTAGAGGAGAAGAAGAATATAACCAAAAAGAAGAAGAAGAAGAAAATGAAGAGGAAGAAAAAGAATTAGAAGTATCCAAGAGTGAGGGGAAGCAAAGAATAAAAGTAAGATTTTATATACCCATTCTTACTTTAACCACTACAACTCCTTCCACTACTTCCACTACTCCTATAACTGATCCCAAGGACAAGAAAGTGTCTGAAGTGCACTAGGATATAAATGATGATAGATCAAATGAAGAACCAGCTATGTTAATAAGGACACCATAGACTAGAGAAAGTATCGAAAAACAAGCTCTAAAAAAAGAAACGACTAAGGTAGAAAACAAAGAAGAAGAAGAATAATGAAAAAGCAAAAGAGAAGAAATAAGAAAAGACAAAGCACTTTTGGTCAAAGAAAAGATTGAGGACCAAACTGTTAGGGATGAACCAATGTTTAAAGAAGCCTTATTTAAGGAAATACCTAAGGCCAAAAGAACTAAATCGAAGAAACTCACTATACTCAAGAAGGGAAAATCCTCAACTTCGGTAAAGTTGTTCCAATCAATGGAAGTTGAAGCAAGGTACAAGATGCACTACAAGAAGAGAACGATGGTAGCAAGACGCATCTTGCCTCTCTAACTTATTCGATGATATCAATATTCTCATCACACCTTTTTTTTCTTACAATTTGTTGGGAAAATTTTTTAAAATTAGGCAAAATGGTGTGTGATGAATTGGTAAAATTTTTCTCCGCATACATGAGAAGAGATGAAATTGATGGGAAGCTTGCAATCATCTCTTAGGTACATGTGTGTAAGATACTAATTAGAAATCTTGGGGAACATTCTGGGTGTAATTTTAGTTAGTAGGGCTAACATTCCCTGTCATAAGTTAGACATTGTTCACATTGATCTGGGAGAGGCTATGGACTCTAAATGTCTATACACTGAGAATGCCAATAAAGGAAGACCTTGGGGTAGACATTTAAATCTATTGCTAAGATGCCTTGCATCCATTTTGACTACTTCAATTTTTCCAAGGAGTAGCTCAGTAAAAATGCAACCTTCTAGATATGTATAAAGTTTATAGTGGACAAGGGAAGTCATAAGAATACCATTATTTTGTCTACATATGGGATGTTGTTGACTAAGATTTTTGCTTATTTTATAGTGCCTTTTAACAATCTGAATTGGTATAAGCTTGCAAAGATCCACTCTTCAATTCCCTACCAATTAAATTACAAGTTAGAGGACAATGTGTAGGTAGAGAAGAAGACAAAAAGAGTATCATATTTTTTAGGTCTTGCCCCACAAAAATTAGCTCTTATTCCTCTTTAGAGCACTAATGATGTGATCCTTCAACATCTGAAAGAAATTCTTGTCAATAAAGATTAAATCTACAACCAGATAGATAAAATGCAATATCAGATTCTTGTTTGTAGATTTTGCTTAGAAAAACGTTTGATTAATGACTGTGCTTTCTCTCTTTTCTACCTAGCTTTTTAGTACTTGTCATAGTCTTGTGAATGTTTAAGTTCTTTCCCTCTATTTGTTTAATAATAATAAAGGGGGGAATAGTTAATGATATTCTTTGCATTTGATGATATATTTAATCTACATTTGTAATATATTTTCAATATTTCCTTGATGATATATTTGTTACTGTTGACATATTCTACTAAAATGTTTTTAGAAGTCAAGCTCCTTTTAATCATTACTACGAGTAAAAGTTACAGGTATCATTCGAAACCCTTTATTATTATTTCAAATTTGAAAATATATCTATTATTGTTTGTCGTCATCAAAAAGGGGGAGATTATTGGCTCAAGGTTTATGATTAATGATTTTGATGATAATTGTATAATATTTCAAAATTCTAATTGGATTTATTTTCTTATATAGGCAACGGTATAATTCTTAAAAAGGAATAAAATCATAAAATAATTTCTTTCTTTCGTATGGGAACCTTCTTTATAAACTTCCCTTTTTAGAAATGGTTCCATGACGTCCGGAACGATCTTAATAATTCAAATAATTGGCTTTGGGAGCTTTGACATAACATTCTTTTTAACGTCTAAATATCAAAGATTTTAGCAGAGATAATATCGAAGATTAAACAGTGGCTAGTTAAAGAAAATGTCAACTTAAAGACAAGTCATTGCATTTGTGAGAGACATAGAGAAGAGAATTATGAAATATCTTAGAGCATCAATATTCTTAAAAATCACCTCAAACTCTTTGTTCTTTAGAAAATGAAATATCTCTATTAAGAGAGACTATAAAATCTTTCATACAATTTTTGTTGATGGCTTGTAGAGGTTATTAAAATACTACTACTATGGAAAGTTGAAGAACCTTGAAAAATATGCATTTGTGAGCTTGAAGAGGCTCGCCAAATTACCACTTGATTTTTATAGCGAAATACTCAAGTTGAATACTTGGGGACTAGACGTAGGCTTCGTTATAAGCTAAACCAATATAAATCTACTGTGTCATTTTCTCTCTCTTCCTAACTTTTAAAATTTCACACTATAAGTTTGTGTTTTCAAAAGGCTCCTTCAATTTTACAATAGGCTCCTTCTGTTTTTATATCACAGGATGTTCCTTTCGTTAGTAGGCTCCTTATTTTTTAACGGTAGCAAACTTCTATACATTAAATAGGCTCCTTTCGTTTTTAGTGTTAAAAAAGTCATTTTAAATTAACAGGCTTCTCTCTTTTTCAACTTTAATAGGATCCTTTCTAAAATTCAGAAGACCTTTCTATTTATAAAATAAATTTGTTCAAGCAAGATCTTATTGATTTGAAAGTTCCTTAAATTTTTTCACACAATTCACTCACCTATTACTTGTGTTTGCCTTATCATATGGACTAACTCAATAATATTAAAATATCATATGTAATTAACAAAATATATAAAGGTAAAGAATACTATAATCAATTAAAAATAATCAATTGTGCATAAGGCTACAACTAACAAATTGACTACAAGGCATAAACTAACATTATAGTCGTGTAAAACTATTAAGTTGGTGCATAACATTTGGTTTTGGCTAACACTAGGTCATGCAAACTACTATTGATACCTTGTACATGATATATTCTTAACATATTTGTTATTCGAGAAAAGTGATTAAAAATTTTCTAACAAAAACATTGTATAATGAACCATTAAGTTAGATGAGAAATGTTATTTCTCTTTTTGAGCAAATGCTCAAAAGAGACACAACTTCCTATAATATTTTGATTGATGTACATTTCTAGTCATTCAGATTTGCAATTGCACTATGTTTTTGAAATTTCAAAAGAAATAATAAAAAGTATCTTAGTTTGATTATTAAAATTTTTTTAATTTTTTAAAATTCAAGAGTAAGCAAAATTTTAATTTCTTTAAAATACCCATTTACACTAACCATAAACAAGAGGTCCAAAGAATGTAGTTTAAGTAATAGTAGTAAATAAGAGAAACAAACCTTAAAGACTCTCTTACAAAGTCCATAAACAACTTATAAGAGAGATGATATGCCTAGTGATATATTGAAATAGGGAACCAATTTCATGAAAAGGGGATAAATAAGAAGGGTTGAAGTGCATTTACAGGTTTTAGAACCATTTTTATTTATATAATATAATTATATAAATATCATATGTATGATGACAAATAATGTATTTTATATAGCCATTCATATATGACGCAATGATAGAGTTGACAATAAGTTATATTTTCAATAAATTAAAATTTTTAATATTTTAATTATATTTTTTATAATTATAATCAATATTTTAAAATCGAGAAAATTTTAATTTTAATTTACTAAAAAAATCCTGAGTTTCTTCATCTTTAGCAATCTTTTGAGTTTTGTTCTCTTTAAATTTTGTTTTCAATTCTCTGGCTTAAAATTTAGTCTACTTTTTTCATTTTTTACTCTCAACAGCATTATTGTTTTAACAAATCTTTTTATTTTTTATGACTTATACACAAGAGTTACAATATTAAAGTATTATAGAAGAACATGAAAGCTTTTTAAAAATCATTAAGTGAACACTACTTAGCATACAACCTTATACTAGGGCGTGTTATTCTTTAGAATGCAGAGATAAAGATATAGACTAGAACATAAGTATATTATTATGCTAGAGATTTTGATAAAGTAAAAACCCGCAAGAGGAGGGGTAAATTGTGTGTAAAAAAACAATTGCCAAGTACTTTAAAGTTGATAATATCGCCTCAAACAAAATAAGTTTATAAATAGAAAGGTCCTACTAACATTCAAGAAGATCCTGTTAAAGTTGAAAACAAAAGGATCCTGTTAACTGAAAGGAGCTTGCTGGCGCTCAAAAGGAAACTAGGCTGTCAATTGATGAGAGCCTGCTAGCAATCAAAAAGAAACGAATATGTTAATCAATAGGATCCTATTAACACTCAAAATGAAAGGAGCCTATGAATTGATAGGAGCCTGTTAATGCTCAACAATGAAAGGAACCTCTTATGATATAAAAATATAAGGAGCTTATTGTCAAACTGAAGGAGCCTCTTGAAAACAAAAACTTATAATGTAGAAATTTAAAAGTTAGGAAAAGAGAAAGAATGACACGGTTGATTTATACCGGTTCGGATTATAACAAAGCCTATGTCTAGTCCTCAACTATTTAACTTAAGTATTTATAAATTCTAAGTAGTAAATTTTCACGAGCCTAACCATCCTCACAAGTACATATCTTTCAAGGTTTCTCAACCTTCCACACTCGTAGTGTTTAAAGAACCTCTACAAGCTCTCAATAAGAAATGTATAAAGGATTTAATAATCTATCTCAATAGAGTAATTTCACTTTCTAAGACACAAAGAATTTGATATAACTTTCAAGAATATTAATGATGCTAAGGTATTTTGCAAGTCTATATCTCTTCTTTTCAAATGTTGTGGCTTCTTATTTAAATAAATGTTTTCTTCAACTAGTTGTTGCTTCATTTCTTTTCTGAATCGACTTTAAATATTCGATACCATATTTGCTAGATTTTTTCAGTATCTAAACATTAAAGGAATATATCATAGACCTGATTGTCAGCTTATTTGATCAGAAGGTTCCTTTCTGATATTATGGAATCATTTATAATTAGGTAAGTTTATAAAGAGAGTTCCTATAAAAAAAGGAAGCAATTATCTTATTATTTTATTTCCTTTTAAGAATAGAATCATTGCCTATATAAGTTTGAATTTTGAAATATTATAAAGTTATTGTCAAAATCGTTAAACATAAACCTTGAGAATACAAGCTCCCTTTTTTTATGATAACAAGAAATGATAGATATATTTTCAAAATTCAAATAATGTAAAGGAATTTGAAAGGTATCTGTAAACTTTATATGTTCTTACTCACAATTTAAAAGGAGCCTATCATTTGTATATCACAGATTTAAAATTCACAAGTTCAACAACATTTTAGTAGCAATTAACAAAATATATCACAGATATATATCATCAAGGAAATATTGAAAATATATCACAAATGCAAAGTATATCATTAACTCTTCCCCTTTATCATTATCAATAAGAAATAAACAACCATGAAGTGAACAAAATGAACAAATATGTAATAGTAATAATAGGCATTAAAAGATTAAAAGCAGCATGCTAATATCTGCAATGAGAAGCAACATAGAATCTTAATACAGAGTTAATATCAGAAAATTTATACATACCAAACTCTTTTCTTAACCTGCAAAATCTATCTTTCGAGAATGGCTTGGTAAAGATATCAGCTACTTGATTTTCAATATCAACATGTAAAAGACCAATGATTCATTCCAAAACATGATCTATAAGAAAATGATATTTGATTTCTATATGCTTAGTCCTAGAATGATGCACACGATTTTTAGAAAGATTTATAAGACTAGTGTTATCACATAGTATAGGAATATGAGTAAAGTTCAGAGGAAAATCCTGGAGTTGATGCTTCATCCATAAGACTTGAGTGCAAAAGTTCGTAGTTACTATTTATTCCATTTCAGTCGTTAAAATCACTATGCAATTTTGTCCCTCGTAAGACTAAGAAACAAGATATCCTCTAAGAAATTGACAGTGACCACTTATGCTTTTTCAATTAACTTTATCACTTGCATAATCTGCATCACAATAGCCAACTAAGTTAAATAAATAGGGTTTTGGATACCATAATTTGAAATCCATAGCTCCATGAAGATATCGAAAGATCCTCTTGACTTCTTAAAGATGGCTTTCTTTTAGATTTGATTGAAATTGTGCACACAAACATAAACAAAACATAATTCTGGTGTTGAGATTGTAAGATATGGTAGTGACCCAATCATTCCTTTGTAATTCGTCTCATCCATGGCCTTGCCTTCTTCATGTTTATCAAGTTTAGTTCCAGTATACATGGGAGTACCCATTAGTTGGGCATTCTCAAAATGGTACTTCTTAAAGAGTTCCTTTGTGTATTTGTCCTAGCTAATGAAGATACCTTTTTCTATTTGTCTAATTTGTAATCTAAGAAAGAAAGATAGTTCTCCCATTATGCTCATTTCAAACTACCCCTACATTGATGCTTTGAATTCTTCACAGAAAGATTGATTAGTGGTACTAAATATTATGTCATCAACATATATTTATATTATAAGTTAATCGTTCTCCTTTGTATTAATAAATAAATTTTTATCTACCTTTCCTTTTTCGAACTTATTCTCAAGCAGAAAATTACTGAACCTCTTATACGATGCTCAAGGAGCCTGTTTAGACCTTACAGGGCTTTGTCAACTTCAACACATAGTCATAATGGTTTTCATCTTCAAAGCTTGGAAGTTTCCTAAAAAACACTTCTTCGTTAATATACCCATTTAAGGAGGCATTTTTGACATCCATTTAGAACAATTTGAAGTTTTATAATATGCAAAGGCATGTAAAATTCTAATCGATTCCAGTTTAGCAACAAGTGCATAAGTCTCATCAAAATCAATGCCTTCCTATTGATTGTAACCTTGAGCTATAAATCTAGCTTTGTTTCTCACTACCTTACCATTTTTGTCAATTTTGTTTCCAAATACCCAATTAATTGTAATGATTAACTTGGTTTGTGGACAAGGTAACAGATTCCAAACTTTGTTTTTATCAAACTAATTCAAATAAGAGCCTCTTTAACATTCTTTGGTTCTAATTGGGAAATGAGGGAAACAAAGTTGTTCTTGAAGGATGATATGGTTCTTATACTTTCAGAGAGGTCTCTTATAATGTATTGATGTGTATTAAGACCTCTCCATTCTCTTGGTGTTCCTCATTTCATAGGCTCCTACTAAGAGGAAGGAGCCTGCTCTATCCTGGCCTCAGAAGGAGCTTCTTGATCTTGTAATTTCGAAGGTACTATAGCATCTGAATCATATGCTATTATTAAGGGTAGTGCTACATAAAATACTACGTGTATTGATTCTTCTATCTTCTTTATTCTTTTGTTGTAAACTCTAAATCCTTTACTAGCAGTACGGTAACCCAAAAAGATGGCTTCATCTAATCTCACATTGAACTTTCCAATATTGTCTTTTCCATTACTTAGAATGAAGAACCTGTAAGTAAATGCTTGAAATTAAACGACATTTGATTTTCTTCCTTTTCATAATTCATAGGGGGTCTTTTTCAGAATAGGTCTTATAAGGAACCTGTTAAATATGTAACAGGTAGAAGATACAGCTTTTACCCAATAACCATGTGGTATACCACTTTCACATAACATTGTTCTAGCTATATCAACGAGAGTCATGTTCTTTCTCTTAACAACTCCATTCTGTTGAGGAGTCCTAGCGTATGAAAAATGTCTGATATCCCATTTTATTATAGAAATCTTCAAATTTCTATTATCGAATTCTCCACTATGATTACTCTGAATAGATGTAATGTAGTATCTTTTTCAATTTGAATTTTTTTTGCAAAACTTATCAAAGACTTTAAAATTATAATCCTTATTTAATAGAAGATAAACTCGTATAAATCTAGAATAATCATCTACTATAACAAAGTTGTACTATTTACTAACAAAGCTTTGAGTCATAGTACGACCAAATAAGTCCATATGTACAAGTTCAAGCGACTGGTTTATAGACACGATGTTTTTATGAGGGAAGCTGCTTCTGATTTGTTTTCCATTTAAACAAGCTTCTCAGACTTGATTATTCTTAAACTTCACATCAGGAAGTCCTCTCACTAACTCACTTTTGGACAATTTTGACAAGAAGCTCATGGTAGCATGTCAAAATCTTCTATGCCAGATAAAAGAATCCTTTTGTATAGAAATAAAACATTTGACATTTTATGAAGATATATCTTCCAATTGAACACAATAAATGTTTTGGTTTCTATGACCAATAAATACAGTATTGTTATTAAGATTGGCAATAATTTCACAATCTAATGCATAGAAAGTAACTCTATAACCTTTATCACATAATTGAATTAAACTTAATAAGTTATGTTTCAATCCACCAACATAAAGAACATTATCAATAAAAGCTGAGTTAAAGTCACCAATTTTACCAATTCTAGTGACTTTTACTTTGTTCTTATCGACAAAGACAACATTACCTATGTCTTTCTTTTCAATATAGTTAAAATGTGATATTTCACCTGTCATGTGTCTCGAGTAGCCACAATTAACTATCTATTGATTTTCTCTCGTCTCCTTTTTAAAGCATATCTGCATAATGTATTATCTTATTTTAGGTACAAAAAATTTTCTAAGTCCTTTCAGGTTAGTAGTTTGAACTTTTGGTCTCTAAACATACTTTTGACATAGTTTCTTTATTTTTTAAAAGTAACATGAGTGACTAATATGATCATGTTTACAACAATAATCACACAAAATCGATAAATGATAGTTACTATTATTTTTGCCATTTTTTAAGTTCCTACTATTTTGGTTATAAGTATTGTTAGATTTAACAAAGAAATTCTTGTATGGCCTAATATTATTCTTTGTATATATCCTATTCCGACCTTGTCAAAAACACCTTTACCAATACCAAGTAATGCATCAAGATTATTTTTCTCATCAACAAAATTAGCAAGATCTTTTTCTGGAGAAGCAACTTTTTCTTCTAGATGTTTTACCTTAACAAAATCATTTTCAAGCAATGCATTCTCTAACTGACTTACCTTTTTTTCTTCCTTTTCAGAGACTTTTTCCGTGTTGTCATTTTCAAGAGACATAATTCTAGACAAAAAATTTCTATTCTCAAATTCTAGTGGTTCAATCTTACTCATCAAGAATGCATCATTATTTTTGGACATCTCAACCTTTTTGAAATGTTGCACTGTCAATTTTTTATACCAATCATACAGTTCATAATATGTATCTCTTAATTCATTAATTTCAATATCAAATTTAGAATAATATACCTCATCATCTCCTGATTTGACCATAAAGAAAACATTGTTGACTTCTTCATGCTCTTCTTCTCCAAAGTTTTCAAAATCCTCATTTAACTAAGTTACAATCATAGCTTATTTTTTTGGTTTTCTATTTTTTGATATGTCCTTTTAAAGAAGAGGACATTTTGATCTTGTGGGTCCAAGTTTCTTATAGTGGTAACATATGATTTGATTGTTTTGTGTATTCCTATTACCACTGCTCCCTTTTAATAGGAACCTATTGTTTCCAGTTTTTGTTTCCTTCTCTTTTCTTCATAAGATTCTTTTTGTAGAAATTGGCATTTTTTCTGACCATGAAATTGAATTCTTCATCTCTATCTACTTGTATTTCAGTGTCACTTTCATCTCCGTTTGATTCATCAGCTGCTTTTAATGTCATTCCTATTTTATATAAGGGTCCTTCATCCCACCTAAATTTGGCTTTATAGATCATTAAATTTCCTCTTAACCAATAGAGTGAGATACTTTCAAGATCCTTCGTTGTCTCTAGAGTTGTCAGCTTAGGTCTCTATTCCTTTAGTAGTGATCTTAGAATCTTTGTCATAAGCTCTTTATTGAGATATATCTTACCCAAGTTCTTCAAGGCAGTGATGGTGTTGTTGAAATTTCCAAAGAATTCATTTATTGTTTCTCCCTATTTCATGTAAATAGTTTCATATTGATGAACTAAAAGACTTATTCTATGTTTTTTTACCTTGTTCGTTCCTTCAAAGGTAACTTATAGTTTGTCCCACATTAAGAGATAGTGTACAAATCAGAAAATGTCTTGCTTTGGCGTTCATCTATGCGTTTCTTTTATTAGCTTTAGTCCACACTTCTACATCATCAGTAGTAGGAGTTTTGGCTCCAACTTTGATAGCTTTCCAAATTTCAATATCTACATATTGAAGATAAATAGCCAGGGTCTCCTTCTTATGAGAATAGTTATTTCCACTAAATAAGGAGGCTTTGAGATGAATTGTCCTCCAATGCTTCTCAAATTGTTTTCCATGATCTATCACATGCTATAAAATACAGTAAATGTGAAACCTCACCCCGATACTAAATGATAAAACAAACACACGCTAAAGGGGGTGAATTGTGTACAAAAAAATTGCAAGGTTCTTTAAAATTCATAATATCCTTTTAAACAAAGTAAGTCTATAAATAGAAAACTCATATCAACTTTTAAAAAGATCCTACTAACGTTGAAAACAAAAGGATCCTGTTAATTAAAAAAAGCTTGCTAGTGTTTAAAAAGAAAAGAGCCTATTAATCAATAAGAGACTGTTAATGCGCAAAACCAAATGAGCCTATTAATGCTAAAAATGAAAGGAACCTCTTGTGATATAAAAACAAAAGGAGCCTATTATAAAATCAAAGGAGTCTCTTAGAAACACAAACTTATATTGCAAAAATTTAAAAGTTAGGAAAAGAGAAAGAATGATATAATCAATTTATACTAGTTTGGCTTATAATATAGCCTACGTCCAATCCTCAAGTATTTAACTTAAGTATTTCACCATAAAATCTAAGTAGTAAATTTTCGCGAGCTTTTCCATGCTTACAAGTAGATATTTTTCAAGGTTCTTCAACCTTCCACACTCGTGGTGTTTAACAAACCTCTACATGCTCTTAACAAGAAATGTATAAAGGATTTAACAGTCTCTTTCAATAGAGTGATTTCAGTTTTTAAGGAACAAAGAATTTGATATAACTTTCAAGAATATTGATGTTGCTATCGTATTTAGCAAGTTTATATCTCTTCTTTCCAGATGCTATGGCTTCTTCTTTAAATAAACATTTTCTTTAACTAGTTGCTTCTTTTATATTTTGAATCGACTTTGAATTTTTGATACCATATTTGCTAGAGTCTTCCAATATCCATAAGTGAATGGAATATATCACTGATCTGATTGTCAATTTATTTAACAATAGGATCCTTCCGGATATTATGGAATCGTTTCTAATTAGGTAAGTTCATAAAGAGGGTTCCTGCAAGAAAGGTAGCAATTATTCTATTATTTTATTTCCTTTTAATAATAGAATTGTTGTCTATATAACAAATAAATATATTTTGAATTTTGAAATATTGTAAAGTTATTATCAAAATTGTTAAACATAAATTTTTATAAGTGAGGGAAATCATGATTGTGGAAGTAAGAAGAATAAGGACGGGTCATCTAAATAAAGATTTAAGCCTAATAGTAAAATAAAAGTATGGTGCTACAAGTGCAACTAAATTGGATATATCAGTAATGATTATCCGAATAAAAAGGAGAAGAGGGATCAATGAAAAACTAATGATTCGTCATGGTTTACTAATAGAGGATAGAGAGAAGATTTAGATTGTAGCAACAAATACATGCTTTTTGTTTCAATTATTCAATTTTAGAACTCATAGATTCTAGAAATGAGATTTTCACATCACATGACACTAAATAAATATTATTTTGTGGCATACATGTCAAGCAACTTTAACACCCACTAGTTGGTGGATAATAAAGCTTATGAAACCATTTAAACAGGTCAGGTCAAGATAAGATCTTTGATGATGTTGTTAGGTTGCATAGCAATATCTAACGTGCACTAGACTTGAGAAAAACTTTGATCTCTTTAAGCAATTTATCTGTGAACATTGCTAGATATAGGACTAAAGGAAGCAACATTAAAGTGGTAAAGGATAATGATTATGATTAAATGGCCAGGACTAGTGAGGAACATCTACATATTAATAAGAATCATAGTTCTAAGTGGAGAAGCTATAAAAATATAGTTAATGAAAGATAGTAATGTATTATGCCATATCCAACTAGATCATCTCAGTGAGGATAATGTCAAGAAAATATTATCAATATGGTATACATACCCATGAATATAACAAAAATGAACCACTAAAATGCCAAGAAGATATGATTAAGAGGACTTAGTGGTGTTTCCTTTTACCATCTTGAAAAAAGATCTAATTACCTTTTAGTGAACTGTGGTAAGCAAGGTTGATAATGGAATTTATTAATCAGGCTCAAACAACCTAAGGCCCGATCAAGCTTAGGATATGCAACTTCAGCTTGAGCCCTATTAGACTTTTTGAACTCAAAGCCAGATCGGGCTCAAACTAGGCCCTTTTTTAATTTAAAAACTAAATAATTTTAATAAAAGATTTTATTAAATTTCAAATAAATAAACTACAAAATATCTGTAGCACAAATATTACATTTTTTTAATAACCTATGAAAATGTGAATATTATAATTAATTTTTTACATATAATTAATTGTGAAGACTTAGTTGCATTTTCTTTTACCATCTTGGAAGATCCAATTACTTTTTAGTGAACTGTGGTAAGCAAGGTTGACAATGGAATTTATTAATCAGGCTCAAGCAGCCTAAGGCCCGGTCGAGCTTAGGATATGTAGCTTGGGCTTGAACCCTATCAAGCTTTTTTGAGTTAAAGCCCAATCAGGCTCAAACTAAGCCCTTTTTAGTTTAAAAATTAAATAATTTTTAATTAAAAAATTTTATTAAAATTTTAAATAATTAAACTATGAATAATTTGTAGCACAAATATTACGTATTTTTTAATAACTTATGAAAATAGCACAAATATTACGTAATTTTTAATAATCTATGAAAATATGAACATTATAATTAATTGTTTTAGATGAGTTATAAATGTTATTGACTGTGACAACAGTATTCTTGATGAGAGTGAGTAAGGAGTGTCCATATCATGAGTAAAGCCACGAGTGAAAAATCTCTGTCGAGTGAACTTGTTTATCTTTCTTCTACTTTTTCTATTGCAATCTTCCTTCTAGTGTGAAATGTACCTTATCTAATCGTATAGAACACGTTGTAGAAATAACCAATCTTCTTGAAGAAAGTCATATTTTAGGTACTTCTTTACCTTTGCTTAATCCATATAGTATCTATTCCCGTGATCGTTCTTAGATAAGAAGCATAAGAACCATCCTTTCCACACACCATCCAAAAGTAAAAGAAATCATCCAAAGTTCCAGACTGGAATAGTGTGGTCTAAAGGCAACAACAGTATAACAATATGTGAAGCTCAAGGTTCCTAAGGAACTCATCTCTTTTTGGAGACATAAGAACCATACACTTCTTTATGTTGAAGCTATTTGTCTTGTTCTCACCCTCTATGGAAGAATGGGAATACCTACTACAACTAAGATATCTCTTCTAGACACTAGCTACACTATGTACCAAAACACCTTAATTGGTACCTTGTTAACGACCCTCATCAATGGAAGTGTCATCCTTACCATCACTCCTGATTTTACTATCAGGTTAGATGATTCAACTTTATCTAGAAGACTACAAGTCCAGATCCAGATCACTATAGTAGAGTAAGATCCTTCAGCTATTATGGTTGCTCTTCATCACCAGATGATCTATTAACTATAGAATCATGCTGTAGATCTAAACTTCACAAATTCCACTTTAGATGCCTTATACATGGTAACGAACAGAGCTCATGATTAGATTACGATCATACAAATTCCAAATCAACTACCACTAATGGAGCTTGAGAAGCTAATGCTAACAAAATGGATCACTAACTACCATAAAGTGTTTCAAACTCATCATAGGCATTCCTTCCATACCACAACTCCTCCAATTCTTCAAACCCTTCGAGATGGCTTAGTTAAATAAATCTACATTAAGCTTACTAGTGATCAACTTAAACCCTCATCTGGTCCTATTCTAATGATTCAACTAGTGTTCTCACATACAAAAGGCAAAGATGGATCTCCTAACCATTATTAAACTATATGGAGAACTTGTCTATGTTAGCCATCATCGTTGACATTTTTTCTAGGATGTAGATCCCTTTATTTGTGAACCAAATTGTGAAGTATTTATGAACCCTAATTTAAACAGTGATGATGATGATGAGCACTATAATTGATGAAGACTGAAAAAGAAGAATAAATGAAAGGACGTCTTTACTTGTCGACTTGCTTAACAATTCCACTATCATTATGGATATTATAATTATGATTCTTAACATTAAATTAAAAATCCAAGCCCAAGACCCAGAAGTATTCATGAAATGTTTAAAGAGTCAATCTATAATGGACCTCATCCAATTATTCCATCTCTTATTCCTACACCTTCTCCAATTCCGTGCATGATGGTTAATCCCTAAGACAAAGATTTTCCTCCCCTGGAGAGATGCAGTAATGATCAACAAAGG
Source organism: Erythroxylum rotundifolium (assembly GCA_027563915.1). Taxonomy (NCBI): domain Eukaryota; kingdom Viridiplantae; phylum Streptophyta; class Magnoliopsida; order Malpighiales; family Erythroxylaceae; genus Erythroxylum; species Erythroxylum rotundifolium. The sequence goes on along the minus strand of JAOSBO010000009.1, from coordinate 19,006,409 downwards.
GTTATATATCCAACCCATACATTTGTGCCTCTAGCACGAGTGCTTATGGAATAATGCTTTCAAATCCTGTTGATGAAACTCTCAACTGGAAGACTGACAATTCTTTGGCCCAAAACAAAGTCCTTTAACGAATTGATTCTAAAATTGATATTTTAACTCACGACACCTAAGCCACTTACTAATGATAAATGGCATCTCTGCTGAACTATAAAGCTTGTATAAATCTTGCAAAGACACAGCTGACACAACTTGATGCTGATCTTTGCCATTACATTGCAAATCAGTATTTTGGCCCTAAAATGAGAAAGGTAAAAGAAATCCTTCAAAGAGTGGAAGTTACTATACAAAAGGAATAGTCTAAGGCTATTTATAAAGCTTATCCTGCATCTTGTCCAATAGTTATCCAACAACTCATCCATCCTTTACCAATATACCCTGAGGTAGCTAACTATGAAAAGGTATTTATGAATTATCCTTTCATCAGACAGCATATCCATCCTCAAACAACTAAACCCAAATCTATCAAATCCAAACCTTCAAAACCTAAACCTGATCAACCTTATAAACCTTCACCTTCATATACTAAACCTGTTGAACCCATTGGTCCATAGAATAAACCCTTACATATTTACACTCCACCTACTTCTCCACCAAAACCTTAACCTTCGCCATCAACTGGAAAAGATAAAGATACTTAAATAGAATTCATTGCAACTCTTGCACTAGTACCTAGTCCTGCTATATCTAATGAAGAATTGCCCCTTTAAGCATTCTGATGTTTTTAAACACACCTCTAATGAACCATCTTTAGAAACCATCTGGGGTATCTATATCATGTTCAGCTTCTTTTGAACAATTTATTGATCTATCTAATCTACTTCAAATCATATTGATCATGCCTGAATATACTAAAGTTAAGCTAGAAATTAATGAAGCTTAATCCACAGCAACTAAACCCTTCAAAACTTCACCACCACCACCAGGTCCACCAAGCAAACCTACTTTAGGTCCCTGGTTTACATTCGATGATCTTCTACCTAAAAAATTAAAAAAGTGCCTCCATGAATTTGATGTATGGATTGACTTACAAATGGCACAACAAATAATCCTTTAAGGGATATTTTGTCTATGTTTACTTCTTTTTTTACTAGCACATTAAAAGAATGATGGAAAAGTCTTAATGAGTATTGAAAAATTCAATAAATACAAGTCACATCTACTGGATTACTTCTTGGCATAATTCACAAAGAATTGATTGATGACTTTTAGCTCATTGATAGGTGTCTATCAGTATATGTTTTTCTAGGTATTTGGCATATGTTTTCTTGCATAATTGTTGATTGTTATAGTTTAGGATTCATTTTGTATGTTTCATTAAGTTTGATTTCCATTGTTTTTCTTATGTGTTTGATGTTAATTGACAATAAGAATTGACTATTTTTATGTAGAAAGGAAGATGGAGCAATTTAGAGGTTGAACTAGAGACCAAAGAAGAGAAAAAAGAGGAGTGCATCTATGACCAATTCCCACGATTGTGGGAATCATAAAAATTCCCACGGTCGTGGGAATTAGTACCAAAGACTTAATGCAAGGTTTCATTAAACCTATTTTGGACTATAAAAAGATAATTAGGCCCTCCATCTTCAAAAGGAGATGACAACCCTTTATAAAAACACCATCCTTGAGTGAAGAACATATGTTTGGAGCCTTGAGGAAGGATTGAAGACAAGTATCATCACCAAGATTGGGAAAAATAGCGCATCAAGACCAAAATTCGATATTTTGGCAAGGAAGATGAGTCTTTATATTGAATTTTCAATTAATGTGATCTCTTCTTTTCTTTGTAAAAATGGTTTATCTTAATGTTGATGATGTTATGGAGATCATGTTAGGCTGATTTAATTTTAGGGCATGCTTTTGAACTATTTTGTTATAACTCCTATTTTATTGAATCGAATGAAGTTTTCTTTGATGATTAATGATTTCATTTTGTTATCTTATACCAAATCAAGAGAGTGAGTAAGATGAAATATGTGTAAGATTATACAAGAGTAGTAGGATGAAATATGTGTAAGATTATACAAGAGTAGTAAGATGAAATATGTGTAAGATTATACAATGAGAGTTGGCGACTTATAGAAGTACAATTGTCATGTTAATTGAATAGTTAGAAGAGAGACCTTGGCTAGTCAATTGATCACTTATAGGATAGTTTAATAACTAGTTAAATTGGTAGAGCCATTGGGTAAGTTGAGAGATCGTCTAATTGATTCTCGTTAATTCAATTAGGGACAAATAGTTACACCTTGAGAGAGGATCATTAGTGCATTCAATAATCTAAGGTAAGACACAATTCAATCGATAAAATAAGAGGGAGACAAAATAGGGAAAAAAAAGTAATCTCTAGTCTTTAGATTCGTGAATTTTGACTTTTCTGCAATTGTGGTTTTGTTCTTCATTTGTAGTTTATCTTTTAGTTTTAATTTAATTTCCTAAATTATTCCCATTTAACAATTTAATTTCTTAATCAAAGTTGTGTCTAAATTAAGCAGTGTCTGGGCATCAATCCCTATGGGATCGATATCTAATTTTTTAACTACAGGTCATGACTCGTTTACTTGCGATTTTTTAGCATAAAATAAGTGCATATGTTTTACTGTCAACAACAAACAATTCAGATAGAAGTATTTTGAGATGAAGTGTTGTTCTCCGAATAGAAGAGACCTACAAAAACATTTTCAACATATGACAGAATGTTATTATCTTCTCAATAGATTCAACGATGTTACTCACTATTATACTTTTATTTCTTCTCTTCTAAAAGAATAATATCCTAAGTTACAAAAGACCATTGTTGAACTTCGAAGAGATATGAAAGATATATCTCTTGGAAAAATCTATCAACTCACTTTGGCTTCCCTTGATAAGTTATGTGATCAACATATGTTTTGCAAAAACATGATTAAAGGTGGTTTTTTATTAAAGAGAGCATGCAAAAAGGCTTCTTTAACGATCAATTGTATAGAGAAAAAATATTGTAAATGTGACACAAAAAAGAAACATCATCATAAGAAGTTCTCCTATAAGAAGTTCTATAGATCCTATGTGTCTCCTAAAGAAGGCTACAAGACCTTTAAGAAAAAGAAACAATGATGATTTATCAAATTCTTCAAAAGAAATCCTTATGCAAAAAAGAAAGATTGTTATTTTCTCTATGGAAATTTTAGACATTTTGATTATCAATGTCTCATAAGAAACAAAGGGATATCAAACTCTTGAATTCCATTAAAGCTATTATACACATTCATGATAATGGGAATATTAAAGATCTTATTGAAGAACAATCCAGTAAAGATGAAGAAACAAAGTTTGTTGTTCCTCTTGATTCGTCTAATAAGGATGATAACTTGTCTGCTATCTCTAATTCTGATGTTGACATGCTCTACATGTTACAACAACAGCAACTATGTTTCAAGCTTGACCCCAAGCCTATTCCTCATCCCTATGTTCAAATCTAATTACTGTTCCAAGATAAGTACGATCAGCCTATTAAAGCTATTGAATACATGAATACTAGATCTAGTAGAACCATTATGAAGCCCAGTATATTACCTCATGATGCATGAGTTCCCATGATGAGTACTTTATTGCTACAGATGGTATTTCCTTCAAGATTAGGCTTATCACTAAAAGGAAAATAGGGATTCGTTTCTTCCCTAACTGTGTGGTATGCACCAAGTTTCTTAGCAATAATCTACCTAGCCTAGATATTCTTATTGGAATGGATGTCTATTATCATGCATCTCCATTACAAATTTTGGCCACATGAATCAAATGTCGTGCCAACTTTAGTTCTTACACATGTCTCAGAAAAGTGTTTGAACTTACTCATGTTCTACCTCGATATGAAGCTTTCAGAGATCAATTTTTGTAATATTGCCCTGAGAATTGATAGGTGTGATTTACATCATATTTTAGGGATTAAATTTTTATATGTTAAGTGTTAAATTGAGTGTTTAGTGTGTATTTAGTTTAAAATTTTATTAATTTATATGTTTAGGAGCTTTTATGGGTTAGTATAAGTCTTTGAGCTTAAATATGATGTTTTTGAGGTACCTTGATGTGTTTGCTAGTGTTTCAAGGCCAACATCAAAGAACGGAAAAATTTAGGAGACTTTAGGGATGAAGTGCCACGATCATGACAAAGACTTGTGAACCAAACCACGATTGTGGCCTAACAGACACAATTCTAACAGAAAGACTCTGTCACAGGCCATAATCATGACATTTAGGTCATGATCATGATAGAGAGGTTAAATGCTGGCCACAATCATGGCAGACAGGGCCACGATCATAGCCTATGTCGAGCAGATATGTAAACAAGAGAAAAAGTCAGATTTTGAGGGATTTTTCAGACCATTTCGACCCCGAATCAACCTTAAGGTTGACAAGGTATTTGACGAACATAGAGAATAGAAGAAAGTGTAGTCGCTTCATTCAACTTCCTATAGTTTATGCACATTCTCCAAGCATTTTGAACTCTTGATGGAATAAGTTCATTACTCTCATTTCTCACTATTGTTATACCGCTCTTCTTTGGTACTACCTGTACTGAGCTCACTCAATAACTTAGATGACACATGTCTGATATGGTATACATGATCCCCATATTCAATAACTTAGACACCTCCTTTTTAACCACATGATAAATAAGAGGATTCGTCCTCCGTAGTGGTTGCTTAATTAGCTTCGACCCTCTAGCCAAAAGGATCTTATGTGTGTAAACCAAAGGATCGATCCCTGGTATGTCCCCTAAAGACCAACCTATAGCCCTCCTATACCTTTTCAACACATAAACTGATCTTTATTCTTCATAACTACTCAAAGAACTAAAAATAATAGTAGGAAATTTGCAATAATCAACAAAAAAGACACATTTCAAGTTAGGGGGAAGGGGTTTCAATTCTAAATCAGGGGGTTGTGCAATAAAAGGAACCAACTTTAGTATATTAAGTGCATTCAATATGAGTGGTGTATCCATATGGCTTGGGGAAGGAGATATAAGCCCAGTGTGGTGTATATATCCTCCACTTCTTGACTCAATGCAACCATCAGATGACCTAAAAACAACAGAATTAGGGTGTCTGATCAATAGGAAAAGAAAATAAATTAGAAGATAGAGTGGGATTAGAAGGGGTTAGAGTATTAGCAGGATCACTGCTATCCTCTTCTAATATTCCAGCACCAGTTGAAGAAGAAGTTAAAGTTATGTTCATAGCTTGTATAATAGCTCATTTATCATCATTTCCTATAAAATCAAGAAACACACCTTCCTCAAGGCTATCAAGTGCAGAATCAGTAGTAATATCATAATTAAAACAAGATGATGCATCAAAATTATACGGAATGGAAAGCTAGCTATCTATCTTTAAACAATAGACACATGATACGTCACCCTAACATGCACAAAAATTAAAAGAATGGGAGGAGGATAAACAAGTAAATGTATCATCATGATTCACAACTATGTCATACCAGTCTAGCTCATGCACATCAGTCTCATGCAATTCGTCCACATCATTATCATGACATTCAATCAAATTAATACCTAAGTAAGAACAATCTTGATAACCATGGTTTATAGCTTCTGAAAGATTAAATTGCACTTCTTAATCCCCAATTCCCATAATGATAGGACCCTTCTGTATGTTAAATATAGTCTTAACAGTCAAAAGGAATGGCCTACCTAGAATCAAGGTACTTTTAGTAGTGAGGTCATTAGGCATATTAAAGACATAAAAGTCAACTGGGAAAACAAGACCTTTGACTTGCACAAGGATATGCTCAAGAATGTCTTTAGGGTATCTCACTATCCTATCAGCTAGACGAAGCACTACACTAGTGTCTTTCAAAGCTTTAATACCTAAGGTCTTATAAACAAAGGTTAGCATGACATTAATTGCTACACCTAGGTTAAGTAGGGTATGAGAAATATAGCTCTACCTATGGTAAAGGGAATAGTGTCAAAACTTGGGTCTTTGCATTTAATGGGCAACTGTGGCCTAAATAAGGCACTAACACTCAACCCCAGTTGGATTCTCTCACTATGTCTACATTTTCTCTTATTTGTACATAGATCTTTCAAGAATTTAGCAAATTTAGGCATCTTTTTAATCAATTCAAGCAATGGCCCATTCACCTCAAGTTTGCTTAACATTTCAAACAATTCATCATTGTCTTTCTTATGAACAATTTGTTTACTAACCAAGTACGAATTTGGAAAAGACAAGTCATGAATGTTTACCTCATCACCTTTGGAGTCAAAAGGTAATCCTGTCTCCATTGGTCTCTTTATGATAGATTTTGCCTCTTCATCAATTTGCACCACTGATTGTTTCCGAGACTTCTCCAAGAGCTTCTTTTCTTGTAAGCTTTCAAATTGAATAGAAGCTTCTTTCTCAACTTGGAAAGTTTCTTGAGTTGAGTTAGCAGGAGGAGACTTAACTTTTTATCATTAAGCGGTTCTTCATCCTTTTCATTCTTTTTTAATTGCACTTTTTTAACATCAATTTCCTTACCACTTCTCAGTGTGATTGCATTCAAAGATTTAGGATTTATCATTGTGTTGAATGGTACAGAACCACTACTATTTGTTTGTTGTTAACTTAAGTTGTTAGAGATTTAAGTAACAAAAGTGTTCAAGTTCTTATACTTAGTCTCTATTTGTTCCAACTGAAAGAACACATTTTGTAGACATGAGGACATCTTATTCCCCATAGCATTTAACTTAGCATCGTTTTGTGTCTTCTCATGAAGTAATCTTGAATTAATCTTGGCAATGCCCTTTATGACCATAGCAAATTCATCACCCTTAGGAAAATAGATGATGTCCCTTAATTAGACATCATTTGATTGGAAGAATTTCCTTAAGTGTTGCCTTGATCCCTACCCCGTCTAAAGTTAGAGTGTTCTCTCTAACCTGGATTAAAGGTGTTATAGTAGGTATCCCTCTTTTGATATTAACCATTCCTACTTTGGTAAAGGGCAGAAACTTCTTCATATCGAGCATAATTATTAGAGGCATACATCATGGACCCGCAGTACTCACAACCAACTACCATAGCTTGAGAATGACCTACTGAATTATCTTGCATGGCATTCACGTTCTTCTCCAAAACATTGAGTCTTTTCTCCACTTGGTTTCCCAAAGTAGCAATTTCAGCAAGAATATCTTTGGAAGAAACCAAAGAGGTATTGTACACCTTTCTTATGTCTCCAGATTGAGGGTCATTGGTAGCCATCTTTTGTAGTAGGTCCCATGTAGCATTGGGACTCAATTCTCTAAGCGAACCATTTGCAGCAGCATAAATTGAAGGCTTATGATATGGAAGGAGTCCTTCATAGAAAGAGATGACCAGATCATTCTTTGAAATATTGTGGTATTGACAACAGGCTAGAAGTGTGATGAACCTTGTCTAATATTTGTGCCTGGATTTATTATCTTGTTGCACAACACTAGTTATCTCCTTTTGAAGCCTTAAAGTTTTAGATGCAAGGAAATAATCACCTAAGAATGCTCCTTTCAACTGATCCTAGTTCAATATGGTGAAATGTTAAGGTGGTGTGTAAAGCCACTCCTTTCCCTTGCCTTCTAAAGTGAAGTGGAATGCTCTCCTCAATACATCTTCAAGATTTGTCATGGGTGGTTTCATAGAAGAACACACCATGTGTATAGTCTTCAAATGCCTGTGTGGATCATTATCTATAAAGCCATGGAATCTAAGCAAAGAAGAAATTGATGCTTCTTTAATTTCAAAGTTCACATCATCAGTATAAAAGCCATAAAGGTCATAATCAACATTGGAATTATTAATCTCCTTATGCTTCTATTACCCTCACCATTATTCTCTTCATTGTTCTCACCATTTCCATTTCTACCATTAGGCCCATTATATCTACTAATACCATTAACACCATCCATGGTTTCTTGCTCTAATTTAGAATCACTAACAGATAAATGTTCATTAGAGGTAGCTCTCTCAATAGGTTCTTGTTCACCAGATGAAAAACTTGACTATTGCAAAATATGCTCCTCCTCAATAAGAACTTGACTTGTACCCTCTATTCTCCTCTCTCTTCATAGACTTCTCAATTTCACGATTTAAAGGAATCAAATGTAAATCCTTATCACTCCTACGCATAAATAGTAACAATTAAAAAAAAGAAGGTGCGAAACTGAAGTGCACAACAAGATTCAAGTAAAAGAAATGGAAGAATCTAATGAGTGCAAGTGTGTGTGTATGTGAGGCCCAATTTTCGGAGTCTAACTCGTGAGCCAAACATGAGCACGTCACTTTATAGTGTTCTTTTAATGGAACCTCATTAGCTAACATAGCTTCATTTTCATTCTCATAACATCCCAAAATTTTCATATTTGAGCACTGGATATACGACAATCCATTCTTTTATTTATATCCTTAATCATCACTTTAACATATCTCTCAGTTTTATCTCTTATTTCCATATCAAATTAAGTACATTTTAAGCTCCATTCAAGCCTAAATGTATCATAGCAAAGCATCAATAAGTCCACAAGATATTTATGTACATGATTTGGGACAATTAGCATAACTTTCACCACGGATGTCGAATTAAGGTCATTAAAGCACGGTTTGAAGAGGACTTCGAGTTCAGCAACTTTCGTGAGATTCTGAAGAGAGATTTTGCCATCTAGAGGGTCAAAATTGCTCATTTATAAAATTATCTGGAGAATGTCCTCTTAGCAAACATATGTCCCTCCAAATGGACATGAACTTAGCTGAAACCCTGAAATTCCCGAAAAGGTCCTCCTAGCGGGCATTAAGTTTGCACAATGAACATTTGCTAGCCAAATTTCAGAGTTCCAACTCCTACAAGTTACCTATGACCCATCTTATGTATATCTATCATTTCTAACTTATTTTCCTTATCATTTTCCCTTCATTCTCACTTCCATTTCAGCTTAATACCATTTATAACCAAATCATAATCTATGTTTGGTCCTCAACCCAAAAACATAACACTCAAACATATACACATTCATCATAAATTTCTGCACATGTTCAACACCCTTTATCACCTTCATTTAATCTCTAGCTTATCACACTAATTCTTCCCATTTCAAGACACCATAGTACTCTTTTTCTGTTAGATCAAGTTAACAAAGGACTATAAAGTGTCCAGCATACACCCTGTGCAGCATCACTAATTTGTAAAAATCCTATCATTCAAATCCAATCTCCAAAAATTACATACTTTATGTCTTTGTAAAGCTAAGAGAATAAACTACAACTTCTAAGAAGAAAACTTTGTCCAAATCAGCCTAGATTAATACAATTTATCCCTTAAAGTCAGAACATAAATTTTACCTCTATGAATGCTTGAAAATGTAATGCGAAAACTTGGAAGATCATGAGCAAAACATAAAAATATTTGATTTAGTTCCAAAGAAAGGAGTTTTAGAAAGCTTTAATGGGCATTTCAAGACACAAATACATCATTGAACTCATAATCCAAAAATACAAAATATACATGTGAGTAATACTTGAAATGTAGCTAAAGCCTTGAGTTTTTCCCATACTAACTTAAATACAAAATATGTAGATTTGGAGTGACGCCTTGACTCTCTATCACTCGATCTCTTGCTCTTCACCTGCAGATGGGCAAGAAGGGGGTGAGCTAAAAAGCTCATGGGTAACAAGTTTATAGCGGAGAAATAAGCAAAACCATTGAAAATATTCATTGCCATAGTAAATTGTATTGAATCCATAAAACATGTATTCTCAAACTTTTCAACAATTCATAAAGAACATAAGTTATGTATTCATCAAATTTGTCAACAAATCATAAACAAAATAAGTCATGTGTTCATCAAAGTTGTCAACAAATCATAAACAACATAAGCACTCACATACATGATGAAGTTCTTACAAAGCTCTGATAAATATGAGGGAGTTCTTACGAATCTCCAATAAACATAAGGGAGTTCATGATGAATCTCCATGCCATTAGTGGACAGGTGAGAGAAGCCTTAACATGATCAACATGCACGTGACATAACATGATGGACACCATAAACTCAAACATAAACATGAATTTCAGACTTGTAAACATATTGCACAAAAGGCACATTTCAGAAACATGATTTCCATAAGTATGATATATTTCAAATACAATTTCTATCATCATTTCATAAATCATCATCAAGATTCATGTACCAAACATATAGCAAATACTTAAATCATTTAAGAAGCAATATAAGCAATATTTATAAAGTAATTGAAATCATTTAAATCTATTAATTAGGAAAACACTTATGACTTATTAACTCAAACTATAAACATGTAAACTACCTAGATTTGTTGCTTAAAAACTTGCTTAAAATTGCCCTTCCTCTTGGTCCTCTTGCCTCTCTTGATTTCCTTTAACATTTGCAAAAATCCAATTCTATAAGAATACAAATTGAGAACCCAAAAAGTATATTCACTAAAATTGATTCTAGAATAGTTAAACGCATGCATTTCTTAAGTTTCATGAACCCAAACCCTTCAAAAAATCCTAAGGATTAAAATTGGGCTTATCTTGAATCTTTACCAAACAAAGAGATGTCTGCCTCAAATGGAAGTTCTTCTCTTCATCTTTCTTTTTCTCTTCTTGATTACCCTCAAAATCGCCCTTAAAACTATGAAAAGATGAAACCCTAACTTTGTCTTCTTTCTTTTTCTCTCATAGACGTCTCTCTTTCTCCTTTCTTTCTCTTTTTTGTTTTGTTTCACTTCATCCGCTCCCTTCATTCATTCAATTTTTTCTCTTTCTAATGTACAAGACGACATTTTTCCTCTTCCAATTCTACCCTTAATAAGTGCTAAATGTCCGCTTCACCCTTCCTTTAATGCGTTAAAGCTTTTATACTTAAGTGACATGCCAAAATTGCCCTCAATCCATTCCCACTGCATTAATTTCACTAACCAGTGAAATAAAATCCTACTAACACTGTAATAAATAACTAAACCCCAATAATTAACTTATCATGACCTCATAATTTATTTAAATCATTCTTAACTTAGTAAAAAAATTCAGGGGCCAACATTTCTCCTCCTCTTAAAAGAATTTTCTGCTTGAAATTTTTACCTGAATCATTGAAGAGGTGTGGATACTTCTCCTTTATAGCCTCCAAGGGCTCCCACGTGGCCTCTTCCTTATACTGGTGGTTCCACAAGACTTTAACTAGTTGAACTATCTTATTCTTAAGGACCTTTTCCTTAGTGTCGAAAATCTCCATTGGAGTCTCCTCATAAGTCAAATCATCTCTCAACTGAACCTCAGTGGTCTGAATGATGTGGGAGGAATCTGATCTATACCTCCTTAATATGGAAACATGGAAGATATCATGTATATGTGATAATTCTAGTGGTAGCACCAATCTATAGGCCAGTGGTCCAATCCTCTCAACAATCTCGTAAGGACCCACATATCTTAGGCTTAATTTGCCCTTTTTGCCAAACCTCAATGCTCCTTTCCAAGGAGATGTCTTAAGAAAGACTTTCTTACTAACTTCATACTCCATTTCCTTTCAGTGTGCATCAGTATAGCTTTTTATTCTTTTTTGAGCATCTTTGAGCCTTTGCTTAATTAGATTGACCTTACCAACTGTCATCTGGAGTAACTCTAGTCCTATTGATTTACTTTCTCCTTCTTTGTCTTAGCATATAGGAGTTCTACATCTTCGTCCATACAGTGCTTCATAAAGAGCCATCTGAATGCTCGAGTAGTATGAATTATTGCAAGAAAATTTAACCAACGGCAAGTGCTTGTCCCAGACATCTTTGAAATCCATCACATTTGCCCTGAGCATTCCTTTAAGATTTCAAATGGTCCTCTCAAATTGACCATCTGTTTGGGGACGGAAAGTAGAACTAAAATTTAACTTGGTCCCTAGAGCTTCTTGCATTCTTTCCCGAATTCTTGAAATAAATTAAGGATCTCTATCAGAAACTATGGAATATGGAATCCCATATAGTCTCACTATCTCATCAATATACTTCTTTGCTAGCAAATGCAAAGAAACAGTCTGTTTATTTGCTAGAAAATGGGTTGACTTTTTCAAACGGTCTATAATAACCCATATGGCATCATGCTTCCTACTAGTCTTGGGCAAATCCATCAGAAAATCCATGGTTATCTTTTGTCACTTACACTCAGGAATGGAAAATGGTCTTAACTTGCCTGAAGTTGCTTAGTACTTAGCCTTGACTTGTTGACACACTAGACATTTGCTTGCAAATTCTGCTACATCCTTCTTCATGCCTTTTTACCAGAAATGCTCTTTCAAATCTCTATATATTCTGGTACTACCTGGGTACATGGTATAAGGTGCATTGTGTGCCTCATCAAGTATCTCATCCTTTACCTCCTTAACATTCGGAATACAAAGTCTATTGCCGACAACCATAAGTCCATCATCCCTCAATTTCACTTCATACTGCTTGCCATTCTTAATTTCTTCTTAGATCTTATTCAAATCTGCATCTTGTTCTTGTAACTCCTTACTTTCTCTCTAAGTATTAGTCGCACTCTGAAATTAGTAATAATGCAATCAAGTTACTCATGTTTCAAGCTTATTCTAAGCTTACCCATCTCTTCCAACAATGGTAGATAAATTGTTTGAACGTGGGCTATGGAGAATTTCCTACTCAAGGCATTGGCCACCACATTTTCCTTGCCTGGGTTCTATTCAATCAACATGTCATAATCCTTAAGCAACTCTAACCACCTTCTCTATCTCAAATTTAACTCTTTCTGGCTCAATATGTACTTGAGACTTTTATGATCTGTAAAAGTCCTCGTTTGAACTCCATATAGATAATGTCTCCAAATTTTCAAAACAAAAATTATTGTTGCTAATTCTAGATCATGGGTCAGTTAATCAAATTCACAAGGCTTTAGCTACCATGAGGCATAAGTTATTATCTTGTATCCTTGCATCAACATACAACCCAAGCCCTTTTTTGAAGGATCACTATAAACTATATAGCCCTCATCTCCTATAGGAAAGGTCAGAATTGGAGCACTTGTCAATTTATGATTAAGCTCTATAAAGCTCTTTTGGCATTTATCACTCTAGATAAACTTCTGATTTTTCCTTAATAACTTAGTCATTGGAGCAGCTATCATAGAGAATCCTTTAATAAACCTCCTCTAATATCCTATCACTATCTTTACTGCATGTCATTTCACCACTGCTTCTATTTTCTTCAGATCAACATGTGCGCCCATCCTTCGAAATTACATGTCCAAGGAATACCACCTTATGAAGCGAAAATTCACACTTGTTGAATTTAGCATAAATCTCCTTCTCCCTTAATGTTTGCAACACTATACTGAGATGTTCCTTATATTCCTCTTCGCTCTTGGAATAAACTAGAATGTCATCTATAAATACTATGACAAATTGATCTAGTTATTCCTTGAAGACCTTATTAATGAGAACTTTGAACACAGTTAGAGCATTGGTCAATCTAAATGGCATGACTGGGAACTTATAATGCCCATAACATGTCCTGAAGGTTGTCTTGTGTATGTCAAATTCCTTGATTTTGAGTTGATGATAGCCTAACCTGAGATCAATTTTGGAAAAGAACTTTGCTCTTTGCAGTTGGTCGAACAAATCATCAATTTATGACAGAGGATACTTGTTCTTAATGATCACCTTGTTGAGCCTCCAGTAGTCAATGCACATGGGTCATATTCCATCCTTCTTTTTAACAAAGAGAATAGGCACTCCCCATAGAAACGAACTTGGCCTTACATACCCTTTCTCTAACAGTTTTTCCAATTGTCCCTTAAGCTCCTTCAACTCAGCTGGAGCCATTCTATACTGTGATTTAGAAACGGGTGTGGTACTTAGAATAAAATCAATGGAGAATTCGATTTCCCTTGTAACAAGGTAAGCCTTCTCGAAACACTTCTAGAAAATCCATCACAATTGAAAAATCTTTTAACTTTTCTTCATTCACCTTGGTGTCCACAACGTAAGACAAGAAGGCTTCACATCCTTTTCTCATCATCCTATCAGCTAGCTAAGATGAAATAATTCTTGGCGATGGTGTTTTTCTGTTTCCCTTAAAAGTCACCTTCTCACCCTTTCCAAGATCAAATTCTACCTCTTTGAGGCTATAGTCTAACATTATATGATATTTCTCCAAGGTATCCATTCAAAGCATAACATTTAGGCCCTTTAAATCTAAAGGCATTAAGTCCACTACCAGTCTAGCACCATCAATAAAGAGTCCACAATCTCTAAATGCTTGACTTATTATTACATTCCTCCCTATAAGAGTACTAAAAATCAATGGACTATCCAATGGAACCAAATTAACATCATGTAATGTCTTGCTTACAGAAACAAAAGAATGTGTGGAGCCAGAATCAATCAATAAATATACTTCTGAATCAAAGAACTGAGCCATACTCGTAATAAATTTAGGTGTAGCTGCAGCTTCATGTCTGATCATGGCAAACACCTTTGCCTGTGCTTGACCCTTTAAACTTTAGAGGAATAACCTTGTTTGCCGCTCCAAAACTTCCCAGCTTAGTAGCTAACTTAGTTCCTACTATTTCAGCTCTCTTTGGGGCTTGCATCTATGACCCATCTTGCCTTGGTAGGAGGGCACATTCCCTGACCATGTGTCCCTTCTCTCCGTATCTGAAATATACTCTAAGTAACTTGAGGCACTCACCTCTATGAAACTTCCCATAATGCTTGCATTAGGGGTTCGTGTACCTACTCCTCTCCATCTTTCTGTTGCCTCCTACAGTTGAGGCTTACATTGAAGCTACCTTGGCTTACTTGTTTTAGCAGAGCCACTACTTCCTACTTTGCTTTACCTGTGGAAAGCCCTCATACTCCTTTTAGGCATGTGGGCAATCATTCCCTTCTTGGAAGACTATTATGGGTTCTTCCTCTTCCTATTTACTTAATACTTTATGTTCTCCAGTTTCTCAGCTTGGATTGCAGCATCTACCAATAGTTAGTAGTCACAAAATTTGTGGATTAGTACTTTCTCCTTAATCCCCAAATGAAGTTCTCCCTCAAACTTACAGAACTTATCCTCCTCATTCTCAACAATGTTGGCCGCATACCTTGAAAGTGGGTGAACTTCAGCTCATATTCACTCATACTCATGTCCTTCTGGGTGAGATTTAGGAATTCTATATCCTTCTCTTGGATATAGACTTTAGAGAAGTATTTCTTCCTAAAGGCTTCCATAAAATTCTCCATGACAATACCAGTGGTATGACCTGAGTATGGGACACTGATTCCTACCAATGAAGTATGTCACCTTGTAGCAAGCTCACTGCAAAATACAATTTCTCCTCACCATAGCACTTCATCTGATACAAGACTCTCTCAATCCTTCTCAATATGCTTCAGCCTCCTCGGGATTCCTAGCCTCATTAAAGTTTACAGCCCTATATTTGCGGAGCTTATCATACTATCTACTCCTCTCCACTGGAGCTTGAACTAGAACTTGTGGCACTTGGCCAATAGCATGCGTGAAATATTGAGCAAAGGCTTGAAAGAAACGCGGATCTATGGGGTTTACTTGGGGCATAGGAGGAGGAGGTGGTGGCACTTTATGTTGCACATTAGATGCCTCAGAATCATGAGTAGAGTGTGTCCCTGTGTCTTATGGGATGCGAGATTCATCTGTACTTCCTTAGTGAGAGCGAGATCAAGTCCTAGTTCCTCGAGTTCTCCTTCGAGACGACATACTCACTCCTTCAATTTAAAACCCTTTAAAATCTTTAGTTCATGTTTTATGTCAGGTTTAAACTTTGCAAGTGTGCATGTGAAACCTTCTTAAACCATGCTTCATATAGAATAATTTCAAATCATGTGAAATAATACATAAACAATGCATATTGTTCATTTAAATAAATGCATGTTCATTTCGGGTTTTAAAACGACCCATTTCACACCTAGGATACTCCTAAACCTAGTTGCTCTAATACCATAAATTTGTTAGGCCCCGTTTTTGGAGTCTAACTCGTGAGTCAAACATGAACGCATCACTTTGTAATGTTCTTTTAATGAAACCTCATTAGCCAACATAGGTTCACCATTATTCTCATAACATCCTAAAACTTCCATACTTGAGCACTAGATATACGACAATCCATTCTTATGTTTATATTCTTAATCGTCACCTTAACATATCACTCATTTTTATACCTTATTTCCACATCAAAATAAGTACATTTCAAGCTCCATTCAAGCCTAAATGTATCATAGGAACGTCAATAAGTCCATAAGATATATATGTATATGATTTGGGACAATTAGCATAACTTTCACCATGGATGTCAGATTAAGGTCATTTAAGCAGGGTTTCGAAGAAGAGATTTTGCCATCTAGAGGGTCAAATTTGTATATTTATAAAACTATCCCGAGAATGTCTGCTTAATAGACACATGTCCCTTCAACCAGATATGAACTGAGCTGAAACACTAAAATTCCTAAGAAGGTCTGCCCAACGAACATTTACAGACCAAATTTCATATTTCCAACTCGTATAAATTACCTATGACCCATTTTATGCATATCTATACTTCACATTTCCAACTCCTATAGGTTACCTATGACCCATCTTATGCATATCTATCATTTCTAACTTATTTTCCTCATCATTTTCCCTTCATTCTCACTTCCATTTCAGCTTAATATCA
>JAOSBO010000009.1:18814067-18839886 GCA_027563915.1 Erythroxylum rotundifolium | reverse complement strand
CTCTATAAAAACAGTGTTTGCCTTTCTTCCCTACTCTTTTTACATTTAAATTTATTTATCGTGTGAATTAACTCTTTATTTTTTGTAGAACTTTGCGAAAAAGCTTCAAAGATCTATTCAACCCCCCTTCTAGATCATTTTCAAATTAAACTTTATTGTAGATTCTCGTAGACTCAAAAAGAGATAACACTCTTGATTTATTGCTCTCTAAACCACTTGAAGAGTTCTTTTAACTTGTTAATGTGAATATTATCAGAGGTTACACACCTGTGGAGATAAAGTGGACTAAAGTGGTTTTTAATAGCCTAGTTCAAAAATCAGTTTCACGAGGGGACTTATTGGAAAGAAAATTAAGATTCATAATAAAGTACAATTTATGTTTAATGTTTTATTAAGTTTATAGATTAATCATATTATGTAATCAAAGAGATCTTTGTATTAAAAAATTATGAATTTTTTTACTTTATCATGTAACTTGTTTGATTGTTATTGATTTTAATTTTAAAATTGATTTGCAATTAGTTGCAAGCTCTATATTGCATTAAATAATGAAAATTAAGATGCTGGATTTTTTTATTGTATTAAAGTCTAAGAACTAGCAACAAAGAGTTGCCACCAGAGAAGCTACTAGAACCATTATTTTTTTAATTAGACTTAGATTAAATCTATTTTAAAAAAAAATTAAGCCTTATGTTGTTGCTTAAATAAGAAAGGTTAAAAGGAATTTAAATGCACCAAATGCTCCACCAGCAATTACACTTGCCTCAACTATGAACAATAAACCATTTACAATATGATGAATTCAATAGTGAAATAACATAGGAATAATATGAACTTGAAGTGGGATTGGTCTCCTTCTTACATTTGTTTTTATTTTTCTCCTTATTCTATTGAAATTCAAGTTGTGAGTTCTTTACAATTGTTTTAATGTGAAATCATATGACGGTTTCTTTAAGTAGTCATGTGGTGATGACATGTTATTGGTGACTTATGACGATTATTAATGTTATAGATTTTTTGGTGGATTATTTGGTGCAAACTCGACGATATAACAATGGTTATAACTAGCTATTGATCGATAACATACATCTTAAAGAAGCTAGATGATTGCATAATAAAGTCATACTACTCTTTAATATATGGTGGCCATTTGTTCTTTTGTCTTTAGTGGAAGTTATTAGTATGATAACATAAGATGTCAATTGGTGCTTATAATAAAAATGATGGCTTAAAAGGCTTTTGGGTTCTTAGGGAAAAAAAACATTGTTTTGTTACTATGCTATGGTAATCTAAAACTAGAAAATTAAAAGTATTTGATTATTAGGTTAGTGTAATCTAAAAAGGAATATGGTTTGTTTGGATCTTAGGTTAAGTTAATCATAAGTTTGTATTTCAAACTTGAATAGAACAAACTTAATTCCTAGAAGTTAAAAATTTTAAAACAATTTCAAAATTAAAATAATTATTTAAATTAAATATATTAAGATTAATAATTAGATTAATTTTATTTGAAATTTAAAATATATTTTTATAAAATTAAAATTAATTATAAATTTTAATTTAAATAAAAATAATTAATTTGATAATGCAATTAAAATTGAGCACAAAAATTCAATTTGGATAAAGAAAATGATATCCCCGTTCTCTAGTCTTCATTGAATACCTTGTTTGTTTTCTTCTCCATTTGAGTTTGTCTTCTTTTTAAAAACACATTTAGGTTCAAAAATATATTAGGTGATTGATAGGTATGCATTAGTCTATGTTTTTCCATGTAATTGGCATGTGTTTCTTGCATACTTTTTGATTATTGTTGTAGTTTACGACTGATTTTGCATGATTTCATTTAGTTCGCTTTTCTTTGTTGTTCTTTTACGTTTGGTGTTAATCTAGGGTAAGAATTGACTATTTTTATGTAGGAATGAAGATGGAGCAACTTGGAGACTGAGCTAAAGATTAAAAAAGAGAAGAGAATAGGAGTCTTTATACTGCCAATTCCTAAGATCGAGGGAATCATGCCAATTCCCGCAATCGTCGAAATTATAAACTAAGACCTTATACAGGGCTTCATTGAACTTATGATTTTTGGACTATAAAAGCATAATTAAGCCTCTAAGTTTAAAGGGGACGACACCCCTCTATGGAAAAGGGTTTTCTTGAGTGTAGAACACAAGTTTGGATTCTTAAGGAAGGATTGAAGTCCAGGACTATCATCAAGGTTGGGGAAAATAGTTCATCAACATCAAGAATTCCAGATTTTGGCCAAGAAGAGGAGTCTTTTTATTCAATTTTCTATCACTTTGATCACTTCTATTCTTTGTAAAATGGTTTATTTGAATGTTGATGATGTTATGGAGACCATGTTAGGTTGATTTAGTTTTAGGTATTGCTTTTGAACTGTTGTGTTAAACTCCTATTTTATTAAATTGAATGAAAGTGTGTTTAATGATTGTTGATTTTACTTCTATCTTGTAATAAATTGAGAGAGTGGGTAAGATAAATATGTGTAGGATTGTACAATGAGAGTTGATGACCTATAGACTTACAATCATTAAGTTAATTGACTAGTTAGAAGAGAGATCTTGACTAGGTTAATTGATGACCCATAGGATAGGTTAATACCTAGTTAAATTGGTATAGCAATTGGATAGGCTTAGAGATTGTTCAATTGATCCCATTAAATTTGAATAGAGAAAATTAATTACACCTTGAGAGAGGGTGATTAATACATTCGAAAATCTTAGATGAGAAATAATTTGATTAATAAAATAGAAGGGAGACATAATAGGGAGAAAGTAATCTCTAATCTTTAGATTCTTGAATTCTTACTTTTTTGCATTTTTGGTATTGTTCATTGTTTGTTATTAAACTTTTAATTTTAATTTAATTTTCTAAATTATTTTTATAAAAAATTTGTTTCTTAAACAAAGTTTGATCTGGATTAAGTGGTGTCTCGGCATCAATCCCTATGAGATCGATATCCACTTTTAAACTACAAGTCACGACCTGTACACTTGCGGTTTTTTAGTGTAAAATGAGTATATTGTTTTTACTATCAATAGTCATGACTATGCCTCTTTAACTATTAAAAGGGAAAACAAACACACAACACACAAATAATAAATATTTTTGAACTAATACTCCCCTACACTTAAACATCATATTGTCCCTAATGTAATAAAAAATGTAAAAGAGGGATCTAAGCCATAAAATAAGATGAACAAGGACATGCGTTAAAACTAAAATGCAATAAACTAAAAAGCATTAAAAATAATAAAAGAAAAAGGGATAAAAATGCAATACAAAAGTATAGGTGGTGGCAATGTCAATGTGGTGTGAAGCATGGCTTACTACATTGAGAAGTGGTGAATAGCTGTGAGGAAGACAAATATAAGAGATTGAAAGGTAGACTTGTGCACACAAAGCAAATATATTAACTCGAGTTTCACTAAAAAGAAATAACAAACAACTAATTGAAAAACAAAATAGGAATTGTGTAGGTTGCCTCCCATTTAGCACTTCTTCAATATCTTTTAGCTAGACACCTCAACCGTTATGCTCTAGGTGGAAAGCTCAAAGTGAGTGATTCCATTGTTTTCTTCTCTTCATTGGGATTTTCTCCAAGAATTTCCCAACCTCTCCTTTAGTTGCATTGACCATTAATTGGAAGCATTCATCACTCTCTTTAACCAATTCCAGCTCCTTTTCTTCTTCTTCTTGCAAGGTGAAATCAAAATATGCAACACTAATTTGTTCAATGAAAGAACAATCTTCAAAAACAGTAGTAGTAGAAATAGTTTTAACATTAAAGATTGAAAATTCTACTATTTCTCCCAAAACAGTCATGCTAATTTCCTATTCTTCACATCAATCAAGGTATTGGTAGTGGCCATAAAAGGCCTTCCTAGGAGTATGGTGTGCTCTTTCATTACTCTTTAACCTCCCTCATGTTTACGACAATCAAATCTACAGGAACAATCAATCCTCTAATCTTCACTAACACATCCTCCATTATTCATTTTGGATATGATTGACCTATCAACTAATTGCAAACATATGTTTATAAATCTTAACTATCCCAGATCCAATTTCTCATAAATTGATTAAGGTATAAGGTTTATACTTACACCAAGGTCAAGCATACCCTTAACATCATCCCATTACTAATTGATACTTGCATAAGAAAACTCCCTGGATCTTTCAATTTTGGGGGTAATTGCTGCTGAAGCGCTTCACTTGCAATCTCTAAAACTATCACCTTTTTGTTTGGCTCAAACTTCCATTTCTTAGTGCATGGCTTAAACTTCCATTTCTTGATGCTTAGTTCCTTGAATAACTTCATATATGTTGGGAATGTTTCTAATCACACCTAACAAAGGCAGATTAATATTAACTTTGGAAAACATGTTATATAGATTAGGAAATTGTTTATCTTGTTTTGATTCCTTAAGGAGGCTTAGATATGGGATCGGTGGTATATGTAATCTTGGTTCTTAATTACAGTCAATTGCTTGCCCCAAATTTCACCTTTTTTAATGTGACTTCAAAGGTTGTCGTGCCCATTGTTTTCTTCATTCTACTCACCTTTTTCATTGGTGAGGCTCTGCTTCTCTTGATTACTTGCACTAGAGATATTAGAAGCGATCTCAACATGATTATAAATTACCTTGCCACTTTTTAGAGTAGTGACTACTTAGGCCTGCTTAGGTTGACTGGGAAACTTTCTTTTCTGATTATTATTCATTTATGCAACGATTTTCCCTATTTGAATCTCAATCCTTTTCTAAGATGCCTCTAAAGAATCGAACCCCTTATTGTTCGTCTCTTGATTTTGAGATGTGACCTGAATAAACATATTCAAGTTTTCCTTTAAAAAAGGCTTGCTTAGTGGGTTTTGAAGTGAGGATTGCCCTTGGCACTAATTTGGCCTATGAAAATTTTGGTATTCTGGTTAGGGCTGTGCTGGTGGATTATTGGTCTTCCATAAAAAATTAGGTGGTTTCTGCATCTATGGTTGTAGGTTTCTGAGTACTGTTCATTTTGCTCCTTTGGTTAAAAATTGTTGAGTGAGTTCACTTGTTCTTCCCCATTTGCAAAAGGCTCATAAGAATACGAACAAGCACTAGCTCTATGACCATAAATTCCAGATATACCATATACCTCTTAATTTGGAACATTTTGGGGAAATCTTGTGGTTAGCATCTTTACATGGGTTGTTAACTTAGCTAACTACATAGAAATTTCTTGATTCGAGCTCACTTTATAAACTCCAACTCTTGTTTCCCTCATACTCTTTTGTTGAGAATGGGCCCCTAACATTTTGATGATCCTATATGTTTCTTTGGTAGTTTTCTCTCCTACAACTCCTCCTGCTCATTGTCCACTGTTTGCTGACATTGTTGTGTCAATCCATCATAAAAGAACTAGTTCTGCATGTTGAGTGGAAAATGATGATGTGAACATTGAATGAGCAAGAGTTTAAAGCATTCCCATGCATTATGGAATGGCTCTCCCTCCATTCGTGTGAAGGTAGTTATCTTTATTCGCAACTCATAAATCATCTAATGGGAATAAAACTTTCCCATGAATTTGTTGTGCACCTCCTTCCATGTAGTCAATGAACCAAGTGAAAGGGTCATCAGCCATGCCTTGATCCGATCTTTTAATATGTATGTAAAGCACATTACCCAAAGTTGATCTTCATTTAGGCCATAAAAAGGGAATGTCTGGAGGGTGGTATAGAATTTCAAAATAAAGTTTAAAGGGTCTTTATTAGGAATCCCATAGAAAGATGGTAACATATTGTAGTGTTTTCTCTTCAATTAATAGTTCATAGCTGCCTCTCCAGACAAATGCATGAAGTTTTAGTACCGATTATTGATATGGCATACTCCTTTATTACTGGCTATCTTTCACCCATCTTTTGATTTCTAGATTGGGTCCCTTGAGATTTTCTTCAAGGTCCCTTAGAGGTCCTCTTATCTTTCATACATTTTCAATAAAAGGAGCAAGTTCACCTTCCCGAGACTTCCATCCTTGCATAAACCAAATAAAACAATAGTCAATAAGCTAGAAAATTATGAAAACAACTCAATGAAATAACATGACAAAAGTGTATGCATGAATAGATAAAAACAATCAAAATTAATTCAAGTCTAAACGCTAAACAACTCCCTAGCAATGACATCAAAAACTTGATGTGCATAAATAAGATCTTAAAACACATAAGCTATCCTACTCACAAGTATACAAGGTCACTGTAGTGATTACCTAGGGTCGTCTCCTATGGAGGTGAAATTGATTCACTTAAATTAACCTTGAACAAAAATAAAATAGATGCAATCCTAAACACTCTATCCTAATTTGCTGAGTGAAGGCTTTAAAGGGAATAACAAAATTAAACTAAAAAGCAAGTGAAATAAACTAGGAGAAAAAATTGAATAGATTAATTGAAGTGGAAAACTCTTGAGAATTAATTTCACTAATTTAATCTCCTTTGTATGAATGAGGGAAAATGATTTGATAGGATTGAATCATTTTATGTCTTCTTATCCATTTCAATGTTTTTTCAATCCTAGTATTGTCTTTAAGTACTCAATTTGTCTACGTATAGATTAAAGGTGTGAACATAAATATATGCTAAAAGGAAGAAGTTTGACAAAGTTTGGAGAGCCATCCATGGAGGAGAAATGATCAAAAAGCAATCGGAGGAGAATCAGAGAAGAACTAGAAAATAACCCAGGGTCACGATTGTGGTTTGATCATGGGGCCACGATAGTGATAAAAGCTTGAGTACAGGGCCACGATCGTGCACTAAAGGCCATGATCATGGCCTGTGCACATTAAGAGTTATTTAGTAAAATGTGCTGGAATATGTTAGCTGTAGCGTTTTCACTGAAAATACATATGTATTTTATCCATATCTTGATTTTTAGATATCTACATAGGATTATTTTAAGTTTAGATTAAACTAGATACATATGGCTACAATTTTCATGAAGGAATCAAATCTGAATTCTATTTCTAAGGGTTTCTAAATTTGGCTTGAATTTGAGTACTGGGTGCTGTTGGGGTGTGACAATAGTCTATATTATTTAGAGTATAACTCATATAATACTGAACCAAACTGCATGGACTTGATATCGTTAGAAACTTAAGACATATAGGAACATTTTTTTAGAAGAATGTGTACCCTAAATATCTCATTTTCTATATCAAAAGGGCCATGCAAAACTGACCCAAAAATTTGTGTTGAGAACAAATTCTAGAAAATTAGAGTTGTAGGTCGAGATTTTGGTTTCAATTTTATCTTCCTCTTTCGACCTATTTTACATATCTTTAGGTCATGAATTTAAAGAAACTCAAACAGGTAAAGTTGTATATATACGTCTTATCTTGACCTCTGTGAAAGTGGCTTGATAAAATCGTGACTAGAGCTTGAGTTATGCTTGTTTTCCTAATACTGCCTGTGACAGACCCCTGTGCAGGAACCTTTTATTATTTCGTGATTTTTGGGGACTTTAGAGCTCAAATTAGTCAAAGTTTAAAACAAGAAAAATGATTATTGATGTCTTATTAATGCTTCTGTGAAACAGTTTGTCCAGAAGATATCTTGATAAGTTTATGTAGATAATTGAAGTCATAACTTAAAGAAGGGATTGTTTGATCTGTTGAGTTCAAATCTGGAAATTCTAATTTGTTAAAGGAATAAGTGGGTTATTTTAATCCAAATATGATATTTAGGACATGAATAATATGTACAAGGTATGGATGAATAAGTCTATTCATAAATGAGAATTGGGTGAATGTATGAGTATAAGTTGGTGGAAAAATTTTGGTGAATGTATAGTCCTAGAAAAAGATTGATGAATTTATGAATGATGAATGGAAAGTGATTAGGTTTACTTAAGGCATAAACCTAACTGCAAACTAAATGATGTATAAGTCATGATGTATAAATGATTAAGATTTCTGAATAAAGTTACATACCTAAAATGATTAATTAAGCATGAATTGAACATGACCATAAATACGTGTAAATTTGAGTATTTATTTGATTTATCAAGTAGTGATGTGTATTTATGTGTATTGCTTGATTTAGAGGCACAAATTGACTGACACCATCTAGATATTGCTAGTTCGTTTAGGCAATAACTAACTGGAGTGTACTAGGAGTAACCTAGATGTATGACCTCAATTAGAAACGTGTTCTGTTCATATTGTTTTGATTAGACTTGATTTTCTTTATATTAAATTGATATTGATATAATTGTGACATTGATAATTCTAGACAATTGATAGTTTGAGGATTTTGATATTCAGGATTGTATTGGGAGTGATTGTGATTAGAATATGAATAAGGAAAATGAATTCTCAACTATATATTCAATGCAAGACATAGATCTAATGAATTGTAACAATTGAATGTGTCTCTTGACTAAAAGTGATTAATGATATATTATATTAAATGTTACAGTTCATTAAATGAATATTCATATTACATAAAGGAGTTGTGACCAAAGCCACCAACGTGAAAATATCTTTAAGCTTAGATATGTGTACATAGAGCCTTAGGCTCAACATTTAGTAAACCCAGTATCCATAATGGATAAGGGACCAATAACTGACAAATGGGCACTCTATCACAACAAAGTAAAAATGGAAGTGAGTCTCATTTGCATTTGCATTTGTATCTTTAAATGTGTTTATGAAATTGTTTGCAAATGAATGTTTAATTATGTTGAGATAACATTGTGAAATACCCATGAACTTGATAGTGATGTGAAGAATTGTGATAAACGAGTGAAATGTTATGAGATGATTATATGAAGTTTTTGCATTTAGAAGGTGCTTCTGAAATGATTAAGTAAAGTGATTGTATTATTAAGGTGCTCATTGAAGAATGATGAATAATGTGATATATGAGGCATAAATCTGGATGATGTGTTACATTGATTGAGTTGGGTTTTATTCATGTGATCTATATATATGATATGTTTTGAGTTAACACATCGATGATAGTTCACTCATTAAGTTCACAACACTTATCAAAATTGCAACGTTGATTTTCAAGTACTAAAAGGAGACCTTGCTTGTAGAGCAATCTAGTATTATCTATTTTGAGACCAAGATATGGCTCAAAGGTCTGCCAACTGACATCAAAGGAGTTGTAGATTGTATTATGTAATTTCTTTGATATATAGAACTTTTGTATAAAGGATTTTAAATTGTCTTATGTTTGGTAATGTAAATATTTGTTTAATGAATACAATGTAAACTTTTGTGAATGAATGAAATCTTGAGTTGTTTTAAATATTGTGTAATCTTTATGATGCCATTAAGAGATTATGTTTGCTCTAACATACCATTTTCATAGGATATGTACTTGAATGTCCTCTAGCTGCTCGAGTATATACTCTATGATAGCGGGATGTTACATTAGAGATATTATCATGATGAAGGGATGGAAATTGTGAAAATGGAGTTGGACTTGTCTTGAATTATTACTTATACGTCTAGGTTGGTTTGGGATTTAGGATAAATGTCATGAGTTAGGAATTTCTTGTAGGCTTGATCACCCTTTAGGTAATTTTCTAATTTGAAAGCAAGGGTTGAGTGTATGATATGTAATAGTCTATAGTGATTCCCAGAAGTAGCAATAGGTTAGTTAAATTTGTCAGCATACTTAATCAACTAATCTAGGATCCCATACCTTTAAGTTACACCTTTTAACCTTATGAGTAGGTGGCCTAAGTTAGTTGTTTCTTAGTTCCTAATGCATCTTTGCTATTGAACTTAAAGAGCCTATTCTAGTTTATAGTGGAGATCAGGTTATTTCTAGAGCTTATTTGTTTTACCTATTTTAGAGAGATTAATGGTTCGAGTGCTGAATCGAGTCCATAGGCCAACACCATGATAAGAGTGCCTTTTATTTAGGTTCAAGGGTCAATGAACATCCCAGAATCCTAAAGATATCTGTAGCCCACTTCTTTACCATAGTTATTAAACATTTCTAAATTTTCTTTGTCTTTGTCTTTTTTAATACATTTAATGCATATTAGCTGTCTTGTCTTCATCATTTTAGGGTGTTTTCTTTGTTACAACATTTGGGGTGTTTTCTTTGTTACAACATTTGAAATAACATTTACATTCCAGCTTTATATGGTTTGACCTTAGCTTACCATTTGTTACATAGTTTGGTAGTTGGGAATTTATTATTTGGTAGTTAGCGATAGGCTATGAAATTTTTGACGCTGTTACTAGAGAGTTGGCGCCTGTTAATTGTTGTTTCTTATGTCATTTTTGTTTTTTTTCTTATCTTTTTCATTCTTTTATCAGTTTGCATAGCCTATAGTTCCTTAAAACACATTTTTTTGCATAAATTTGCTAAGGAAAATGAAAGTTCATTATTTTTTTCATTTAACCCCTTCTATTTTTCACCTATTATAGGTCACACTAGATTTTGTCAGCGAGAGCGAGGAATCGAAACAAACCTTACTGAGAGTGCTTGTTGCTTATCTTCTGAACAAGAAGTCAATTGGAGTTCAAACAAAATAGAGGGGATTATGGAACCTCATCAGCGCACCTTAAAGGAGCTCGCATCCCCTTCTTTTAATCCTAACTAGCTTTTTATCAAATATCTGGATAATGAGCCAGAATTTGAAATTAAGCCTGGATTGATACGTGCATTGCCTACTTCTACAGTTTTTCATGACACCAGCTCGTTGATCCCAACAAGTTCCTAAAGGAGTTCCACATTGCATGCTTAGGTATGAAGCCAATGAGAGTCTCGATAAAGTAACTCAAGCTAAAGGCATTTTCCTTTGCTTTAGCAATTTAGCTAAAGAATGGTTATACGACTTGCCTGCCAGCTCAGTCAACACATGGGAGTAAGTGTAGAAAGCATTTTTAGATAAGTACTTCCCTACCTCGAGGGCCGTTAACATTAGGAAGGAGATATATGGAATTTGACAAGACACAGGGGATTCTTTGCATGAGTATTGAGAGTGTTTCAAGAAGGTCCATAATAGCTGTCCAAATCATCAAATAAATGACTAGTTACTAATTCAATATTTATATAAAGTGTTGCTTCCTTTAGATAAGAATATGATAAACGTTGTGAGTGGTGGAGCCTTGATGAATAAAAAATTAGTGGATGCTAGGAACTGGGTAGCAATGGCAGTGAAATGCCGATATTAGGGCAATCGCATTAATGCTTTCTCTTTAACAAAGCAGGTGAAAGAGGTAGCAGCAAGTTGCAAATTAAACTTCCATAGTGCAATAAGTAGTGATAGGAAAGGGACCTACCTAGGCATGTGGTATTTGTACATTAATTGACCATCCTATAGATGCATGCCCTTCCTTGTTGGATGAACAACACATCGGGGTTCCAAGGACAATAAAGGAGGTATGACCCTTTTTCCCCACTTACAATCCTGGGTGGAAAGATCATCCTAACTTCAGTTTTAGGAACCCACAGTAAGGGGGTAGTTCTAATGCATGCTAATCCAATTATTAGCAATAGTAGTAAGGATTTCACGCACCACTAGGTTTCTAACATAATGAACCAAAAATTCAACAAAGACCATTGCATCCATATCCACCACCACAATAACAAGCTGAAGGTATATCGTTGGAGTAAGTTGTTAAGAGCTTAGCATCTAACACTCTTCAATTTTAGTAGGAAGTATGGAGTGGTTTGAAGAATTTGAAAAATCAAGTCAGTCAGTTAGCTGATGCTGTGGGGAAGCTACAGGCCTAAAATTCCACAAGGTTGCCTAGTCAACCTAGAAGAAACCCAAGAGAAGATGCTTATGCCATTCCCTTAGGAAGCGAGAAGGAGGTAAAAGGGCCAAGGAAGGGGAAGGAAAGAAGAAGAAGAAGAAATTGATCTAATAAAGAAG
This sequence comes from Erythroxylum rotundifolium, assembly GCA_027563915.1. Classification (NCBI taxonomy): domain Eukaryota; kingdom Viridiplantae; phylum Streptophyta; class Magnoliopsida; order Malpighiales; family Erythroxylaceae; genus Erythroxylum; species Erythroxylum rotundifolium. The sequence continues at coordinate 18,827,986 of JAOSBO010000009.1, read as the reverse complement.
AAGGAGGATCACCATCCTCCAGTAAATAATTCACACCCTATTCTCAATAATTTGCCTTCTGTTCCGTTTCTAAGCTACTTAGTAAAGAACGAGCCCAGGAGAAGAAAAATGAAATATTAGAGGTATTTTTCAAGTTGGAAGAAAATATCCCTTTATTGGAAGCAATTAAGCAAGTTCCATGATATGCCAAAATTGTTAAAGAGTTGTGCACTAATAAATGAAAGCTAAGGGGAGATGAGAAGATCAATGTGTGGGGGAAATGTGTCTATAGTCTTATAAAGGAAGCTAGCCTCCAAGTGTAAGGATCTAGGTATTTTTATCTTTCCTTATAAGATAGGTAACATGAGGCATGAAAGATGTATGTTAGATTTATAAGCTTCGATAAATGTTATGCCTTTATCTATTTTTAAAGCTCTTAATTTTGGTTCATTAAAGGATACTCATGTTATCATTCAATTAGTTGATAGATCTAACACATACCCTTAAGGGGTTATCAAGGATGTTTTTGTGCAGGTTAATAAGCTTGTTTTCCCTGTAGACTTTTATATGTTAGATATGTAGGATGAGGGTTCCTTGAGCCCTTCAACAATTCTGTTAAGAAGGTCATTCTTAAAGACATCTTGGACACAAATCAATTTACAAAATAGGGTATTGACTATAGAATTTAATGGCGAGGTCATTTATTTCAATATCTTTAATGCTATAAGTTATCCATTAGATTATGAGTCGATCGCCAAGGTAGATATTCTTGACTTTGTAATAGAGAAGTGGTCTCTTCTTTCTACAGGTGATACTATGGAGGTAGCTTTGACTATCCCACTGGAGAAAAAGATTTCTGGATATTGCCAAAGCAAGTTCTAGTTGGGAAAGGACCTAAAGGAAGCTATTTGGACACTTCAGATAAGTCATTTGGTAATTATATCCCTTACATTTTAGAATTTCCTTTTGGTACTAATTGGACGCTACTTTTATTATGTAGGCACTAAAAGTGGAGTTGAGGCCATTACCGACTCACTTCAAGTATTCTTGTTTTGGTACCAAAAAAACACTTCTAGTTATCATAGCAATTGATCTTAAAAAGGTGTAAGAAGAAAAGCTTATTAGTGTGGTATGGGAGTATAAAATGACATTGGGATGGACAATTATGAATATTAAAGGTATTAGTCCTTCTTTATGAATACATATGATTTTTTTTAAGGAAGGAGCTACCTTAGTTGATCAAGTGTGAAGACGTCTCAGTCTACCAATGATTGAGGTGGTGAAGAAGGAAGTGAAGAAGTTGCTTGATATGGGAGTCATATACCCCATCTCTGACAGTAAGTGGGTATGTCCTTTATAGGTGGCTCCCAAGAAGTCAAATATTATAGTTGTGAAGAATGGGAAAGGAGAGATGGTGTAGAATGGATGACGAGTTTGCGTGGATTATTGCAAGCTCAACTCAATGAGTAGAAGGGACCACCTCCCCTTAACTTTTATGAATCAGATGTTAGAATGTCTTACTGGTTGTGCTTACTATTATTTTCTTGATGGTTATTTAGGTTATATTTAGGTTGTTATTATTCTGGAGGACGAGAAGAAGACAACTTTTACATGCTGGTATGGCACCTTTACCTATAGAAGGATGTCGTTTAGAATGTGCAATGCCCCTGCTACCTTTCAATGGTGTATGGTAAGTATCTTTTCTAGGTATCTTGGGAAAATCATTGAAGTTTTCATGGATGACTTTATCGTGCATGGGGATTCATTTAAACAATGCCTGCATCACCTCATTCTAGTACATAAATAATGTCTTGAAACTAAGAACATAAACAATGTCTTGAAATTAACATAATTCTTAATTTTAAAAAGTGTCAATTTATGGTGCAACAAAGGATAGTTTTAGGACATGTGGTTTTTGCTAAGGGCATTGAGGCTGATAGAGCCAAGATAGACTTTGTCTCTTCTTTGCCTTACCCCACTTCCATGCCAGAAGTTGAATCTTTTCTTGATAGGCAGGGTTTTATCGTAGGTTCATTTAAGACTTTTCTAAGGTTTCACAACCATTATGAAGGTTACTTCAAAAGGATACACAGTTTGCTTTTGATGAGTAGTGCAAGAAGGGATATGATGCTCTAAAGGAGAAGTTGGTTACTGCATCCATCTTACAACCTCTTGATTAGAGTCTACCATTTGAGCTTATGTGTGACGCCTCCAACCATGCCATTGGAGCAATTTTGGGTCAAAGAGTAGGGCACATCCCTTATGCTATTTATTATGCCTCTCAAAGACCTTAAATGACGCCCAAGCAAATTACACCACTATGAAAAAAGGGCTTCTTGCAATAGTTTTTTCTCTAGATAAGTTTAGGTCTTAGTTATTAGGTACTAAGATTACTGTTTATTCTGACCATATAAGTTTGAAGTACCTACCAGAAAAGGAGGGAAAGTTGAGGCTCATCCATTGGATACTCCTACTTTTGGAGTTTGATGTGGAGATTAAGGATAAGAGAGGCTCAAAGAGCGGAGTAATAGAAATTTTAAGCCGTTTAGTGGAGCATCGTTCTGACATGAGCCCTATCAATGATGATTTCCCAAACTTGTAGCTACATGCAGTACTGTCATTAGCTCCCTGGTATAGTGATACAGTTAATTTCTTGGTTTCTCATAAATTCCCTATAGATTTTACCAAGACAAAGAAGGAAAGGATGAATAGCCAAGCAAAGTTTTATGTATGGGATGATCCTTACCTATGGAAATTTTGTGTGGATTGAGTCATTAGAAGGTGCATAACTAATAGTGAATTTCTTTCTATTTTAACATTTTTTCAAAATTTTCACTCTTATAGATGTGGAGGTCATTTTGTCCCAAAACGGCCAGCTTATAAAGTTCTAAAATGTGGGTTTTGTTGGCCATCTGTATTTCGAGATGCATATGATTTCTGTAAGACTTGTGACAACTGTCAACGTATAGGTACATTAGGTTCTCGTGGAGAAATGTCTTAAACCCCATATCAATTTGTGAGATTTTTTGTAGCATCCCACCCTCTCGGGACTCGTACACGACATCCTGTGTGATATTCGAGTCTGAGCCCTACAAGAGTGGCATGCTAGAGTGCTCAGTCAGTCAAATCTCAGCACTTTTCTTTTTTTTTTAAACTACCTACTTTTGCGAAAAATCAATAACTAATTCAGGCCCATTTTGATCATAAACTTTTTCAATCACCTAAATAATAATTACACTAAAAATCAATTTCATTTACAACCCCTTCCATTTTGGAAAGTTATTACAAAATAAATTTGATCAATAAACATGATACAAAAATCTCAAATATATATTCTTTCATATAAACAAAAGAATTAATAAAAATAATTATGCAGACGCCAACTGATCCGAACCTCTATCTCTCATTTGCACGTAATACGTGTACTCCCGTTTGCCTTATGGGGTATTCTTCTGAGCTCTGAAAAATATTTGCAAATTTTAGGTGAGTTTTGCGAACTGAATGAGGTAACCAACATCGATGGTTCACTCAATTCATGCAACAAATCAATTTCACATAACACATATTCACATTGGATCACATACACTTAATCAATCATTTCACATTATACATTCAACACTTTATAATCATTCATATCATACATATGCAATGTGCATGAGACCCACTTTTTATTATCATTTCTTTTGTGACCAAGTGCCTTTTTATCTAGCCCATATCCCTTAGTGGATATCGGGCTGTATCAAATGATGTCCCATATCCCTTAGTCGATACCGGGTACATTCACATAAAAGCCTGAGGCTCTTATCATAGTCTAACCTTTAAGCTCCTTTTTTAGTGGCTACTCCGGTCACAACTACCTTTATGTTTCATGCGTTCTATTACATCAGTCACATGTGATCAATCAGTCACTTTATTTCACTTTGGACATTCACTTTCACATGTCTTCGGAGCTTAGTCTGGCATTCAACATTAAGTTGAGAATTACATTTTCACTTACATGCAAATGCTCATTCATAACACTTTTATCATCAAATTATGTACACTTAGTTCATCTCATTCACATATAAGCAGCATTTCAATATCCATTCCGCATTCATAATCATCGGAGCTTTTGTTCAGAATCAATAATCAAAGACATTCCTTTCGCATTCATTTATCATTCAAGGCATAATTTAAGCAAACAATAATTGAGAGAAACCATCTAGGTTACTCACAGTACGCTCCAGATTAGCACTAGCTTCAATGATCTGGAACGTTTGAATGCAGATGTTTATCCTACACCTCAAAATTATGCAATACACACAATGCACATACACATTAATAACTTTGCACAATTATAAGCATTTATATATGCACATGTGTGTATATGGAATATGTACAATGTATGTTCATGACAATCTCGGGTATCTTTCCATTATTCTCATCGCATTATCTGTCTTATACCAAAACTCACCTAAGTAAAATTTGTATTTAGGGTTTATACCTTAAATAAACACTTTGAATCTAATTTCATAACTTAATGAATCATTTCAGATTTTTCTCCAAACATTAACTTTCGGGTCTACTATTTCTGAATGTTTAGACAATGGAAATGAAGTAATTTGGGAAAACTTTCTTTTGTAAGAATTTTCCTTCTATCTCATAAGTTTTTAATGACACAAAAATCATTTAATTTGGTTTTGAACTCCAAAAGTTATACTCCAAACATTTTCGGACTATTTTAATTCTGAGACAGTGCCCTATACTCAACTTCCACCTAGAAATTGAAATTCTTAAAATCCAATTCAGAATTTTATTTCTTCATATAAATTGAATCCCTATGTCTCTAGTTTACTCCAAATAAAAAATCACTCGAATTGGATATCTACAGTTCAAGATATCATCAAAATACCAAAGCATGTTATGTACCGAAAAGTTCGCCGCGGTGACCTAGAAATGTTCACGTGTAAACGTATAAGTTGGCCCGGTGAACTCCTGAGTTCGCCGTGGTGAACTTCGTCCTTCAAGTTTTCACTGCGGCGAACCAAGGAAAGTTGGCCGCGGCAAACTTTTACAGACAACAATAAATAGAACTCCTTTCTTTTAGCTTTTCCAACATCTCTTCTTCAAACCTCCATAACTTTTGATCCAGAACTCCAAAATTTACAAATTTTATATCAACGGAAAATTAAAAGAAAGATATAAAATTTTCATGCAGACTATTTTGTTAAAGTCCATCTAGATCAGTATAGTAAATTCATGTAATTTTCAGATCAAAAGTTTTCACTCTTTTACTATACATTCCCATAAATTCTCAGAATTCATATTAATTTTTGAGACTATTAACAACAGAAATAAAATTTGGTGTCTTCATGAAAAATATAGCCATATATCTCTATTTTAAGAAAAATTAAAAACCATCTCAATTTAATAACTCCATAAGAAGTTATGGCTAAAACACTAAAGCATATGCAGTGAACATTTTCCAAATGTTCAAACTTCCAACATTTACATCTAATTCGTCTTATACCTAGATTATCTCTTCCATTTCATTTCCTCATCATTCTAGCATAATTTAACTTACTTGAGGTCTCTTCAAAGCCTTCAAAAGAACACCAACCCTAGCTTCTCATATCATTCACGTACATCATCCTTTAAAGGTTGAAGGTTAGGCCTTTTGTGAGGAAAGAGAGAGCAAGATGAGAGTAACAAATGGAAGGAGAGAGAAAGGTGTAACTTGGATGAAGGTTGGTGAAGAAAAATCATGGAAAGAAGGAGAAGAATGAAAAAGATGATGAGAGTTATGAAAATAAGAAGGAAAAAGCAAGAATGAAACCAACTAAGTGGTCTCCAAGTTAAAAGAGTCGTGGGTTAGGGCATGGCTTGGCAAGTGATATTTTCACTTATCATATGTTATCTCCTTATAGGTTCACCTAGATTCTTTCATCTAATTTGCCCAATCAACTCCAATTTTTACTATAATTCACAATTCCTAATATAATCACATCAAATATCAATTATACCCGGAATTCGTCGATGAATGCAAGTATAAATATTTCCATGTGTGCAAAATTTAAATTCTCTTGTGTGTATGCTAACAATATGCATGAGCATGAATGCATTTTTCTTAATCTCTCATTGATCTCACATGTACCACATTTTAGGGTTCTAACCCTTAATATGGGAACAGGATGTTACAATTCTCCCCCCTAATAAATTTCATCCTGGAAATTATTATTTGTTTCTTCAAAGAGGCAGAGAGATGTTTCCTCATGTGCTCCTCTGTTTCCCATTTAACTGTTATCACTCGAAAACTTTCTTCCATTTGACCGTGGTCAATGGAATCACTTAATTTTCTATTCGCTTATTCAAATATCATACTATCTTAACTGTTTCCTCAATTATTTTAGATTGCTCACAATTCCATTTCCGGCCCTAATAACATATATATCGGATCATAACGATATTTCCTAAACATATCCATGTAACACTGTGCGAATCTGAAACATCTTTCATTGACAATACTAACCCATAAGTTAATGGTTCTATTCTTATGATAAATTTATATGGACCAATTTATGCCGAGGTTAGTTCCCCCTTTTTCTAACTTGATCACACCTTTATCTCTATCTAAACACATCTTGGCGAGGTGATACTCTTAGGAGTATTTCATCTTTTGCATGATATTTCACATGTCTTTAGTGTCAATACAGTTGACTCTTATATCTATCTCACTATTTTCCTATACCTTTGGTGTTGATCCTGCTAACTCATTCATCATTATCTTGGATCACTTAACTCCTATTACAAATTCATTCCACTCATCAACAGTATCTCAAACGAATTCTGGCCTTTATCCATTTTTAGGCCATATTCATTATAGTATAAAGGTGGATCACTCTTTCTATCATATAACATCTCATATGGTATTCAAATGATATCACTGTGATAATGATTGTTATGCTTAAAGTCAAATAAACTACACATTGATCTCATGTTTCTATGAACTCCAAAATATAAGTTTTAAGCATATCTTCAACATGTAAAACTGTTTGTAATTCAATCATTTAGTCACTTGACTCTACACTATTAGCCGTTAAGCACTATTTTGGTGTATTCCTACTAGGATGTATAGCTTAGGTTATTCTCAATGCCTTCTCCAATAATCGCTCTGCTCAATCATTATTATCGGGTACATATACTTCTCATTTCAATCACAAGTATCATTTTCCAATTCAAAATTGAAATTCAAATTTGATTTCAATTTCTGAACAAGATTCATAATTTGGGATCCTCACTTCAGGCTTTGTCAATCCTTTCATGTAAAACTGATCTTAAATTTAATGCAGTCAATTCTACTTCATTTTTCTCCAAAATTTGCTCGACATTATATTCTCCTTATTGCATTAGGTTTGGTAACCTCAATATCTGAATTTATGCCATTCCGTTATTGAACTTTGTGTTCAAGCATCAGGTACACATTAGCTTTACTGAGAAATACTCATTTGTACAATCATAATATTTCAGTAATTCTATCCATTGCCTTGGTCTTATATTCAATCCATTCAAACCTAACAATTACCTCAACTTAAATGATTTGTATAAAATCTAAAATGTCTCTATACATGTAATGTATCCAAACTCTCAAACCAATTACTATTGCATCAAGTTTCAATTTATGCATCAAATAATCAACTAATGAGACTTTAATTGTCTCTATGCACATGAAATAACTTTATCTTGCTGCACTAGATTTCATCCTAGTCTCTGATGCGAAACATCATTATATACTACGTACTCTCCAATTCCAACTAATATAATTATCATTGATGCTATAATTCCTCAAAATTCACTTTACATTCATCAGTCATACAATTTACACGTTTTTCCCTAGACATTTTTGTTAAAAGACTAAGATTAGTAAAAACTCCTTAACAGGGTCTGGTAGTGTCCACTATGCAACTTGTTCTAGAAAACTCCAAATCTCTGATAAATTTCTTGAAGTTTCTCACTTTTTCATTACAGTTACTTTCTCTTTAGGTTTCTCAATATGCCATGTTTAGATACTAAACGACCTAATGTATTAGTTGATCAAACTATGGTTCACTTTTATTGAATTTGGCATATAATTGTTTCTATGTTTGTGATATGTAAGAAGTACCTCAAATATTCGAAATATTCTCCTCAATTTTTTTGAACACATTCAATATATCATCTATGATCACAGTCACTAATTGATCCAAACAAAATTGGGACACTTTATTCTTCAATACCATAATACTATCGGGGGCATTGTTAACTTAAACAAAGATTGCCAAAATTCAATGTGTCCATTCTTAGTTCTCGTAATTCTTTAAGTAACTAATTCCTTAATGAGGTAATATTATTGCATATCATTATCGATTTCCCAATTGACTTCTTTTCTTGAATGATTGTCTCCGTTAATTCCATTTCCTCTTATGCCACATGGATTTATTCTAATGCCTGCTCAATCGTTCTAGTTTCTCCATATATCTCAATTTAATTGCAAAATTAACTTCTTTTGTTGTAACACATTCATCAGATATAATTTGCATCTCCCAAACAAATTTGCACAGAATATGATGTGAACCCCAGCTCTCCTTACCTCAAATTCTAAAAATCCACTCACATAATTGGATACTTTACCTCAAACAAAATGCATACACTCTCAATAGCATTTTCTACTTCATGCTTAAGTCTTCGCTGGGGATATGACTCCAATATCCACTTTTGATTCATTCCTTATTCATTTCTGACTTGTTGTTTCATTGGTCATTCTTAAATTGAATCATCTGGTTTGTTGAACCTATCTCAGTGAAATTCTTCTTTGAAAGAAGATCTCTTGCTACTATCATCAATACTGTTCATATAACCCTTATCAATCAACTGTCTTTATCATTGCTTATCAATCATTCCTAACACCTCAAAAAGATCAATTTCTATCATTTCTTACACGATCATAATGTTTTATTCGTCAAAACTTAATGATGTAATAGACATGATTGCATATGCCTAGGTGTATATCATCAAGTTCATCCCATTTTGTCTAAAGATTTATCTCCGACCATTCTCCAGTTAATGTCTTACACTTGTGACACTTTGATCTCAATTGATCCTAGACAACATTTCTCTCTTTATTCGTGTCCACAATCAGGGTATCCCTATCACGATCATGACAGAAACTTATTTTTGTCAGGCCACTATTGCACCCTACATTTTCTTCCTCGCATTAACACGTATACTAACATCAATTGTACTCCAATGTTTCCAAAATTTACCTATTCTAATCTTGAATGTCATAATAATTTAACCACTATATTGATTGCATTCACTATACCCATTTAATTCATCATCTTTTTCTTAATCTCATGCATACATAAAATCCTATCTTATATGAATTTCTAACTTTCTCCTTTTGCGCCTATCTTCGATTATGGAAACTTTGCCACGATCATGATAAAACCAATTAGTCTTAACCATGATCCTTGAATCCATAAGACATTTTAACTTCATTTACTCTCTCAATCTATCCCCAACTGATCATCATAAACGCTTTCATGCGTTACTCTGATTCATCTCTTGAGTTTGACAATGGGGACTAAGACTCAAGAAAATTTAATAAATCATAGATCACCGCATTTATCTTTCCCAAGTAATTATTACATGTGTTCTCAATAACATTAATCACCAATATGATCCCATTATCATATACGTACTCGTAATAACTGATCAACTTAAACCTTGAGAGCTTCTATACATATCTATATCATTTATCTCATCTTCCCGTTATCATTCATTCTATCTTACATATGTATATTTTCAATCAATTCATAATTGTAGAAGCACAGTCATCATGAAGCTCTGTTCTCAACTCCACTGACATATTCCTACATTAAATCACAGCTCTCTTCATATTATTCAATTAACCATTTCAAGTCCAATTTCAACCTCTCTAGGTTACAGAAAGAATTTGGTTTTTTTTCAACCCTGCTTGTACACTTTAATTGTTGTCATCATTTTATTTTCATATCTCCTCTTTCCTCAATCACTTCTCGAAGTTGTATCCACATCTGTATCACATTCAAGGATATAGCACTATAGTACATTATAGGTGTCATATTCAATAATACAACCACAATCACAAATGAAGCGAATCCTTATCTATTATACCTAACCATATATTATTTCTCCTTTCTAAATATCAACAATACAACATTGATATCATATTCAATGGTAAAAAAACAATTTCAATTACACAAAATCTCTATTAATTATATCGTAATACAGAATATTTCTAGATATCCACATAGTACCATTCCTAACATTATGAAAATTCATCACTTTTCTCACTATTTCTATCAGCTTGAGCACTTAACACATGCTCATGCGTATGAATCATACTCATGCGACTAAGACTAGGGATCAGTTGCTACTATCTACTATGACATGTCTAAAAGGCATGTAACATGAGACATATTTCTGAAAATGCCCATATAAGATAGTAGTTATGGGCTCTAATACCACATATGTAGCATCCCACCCTCTCGAGACCCATACTCAACATCCTGTGTGATATCCAAGTCTGAGCCGTACGAGGGTGACATGCTAGAGCACTCAGTCAGTCAAATCTAAGTACTTTTTTTTAAAAAAATCAATGCACACTTTTGCAAAAAATCAATAACCAATTCGGGCCCGTTTCGATCATAAACTTTTTCGGTCACCTAAATAATAATTGCATTAAAAATCAATTTCATTTACATTCCTTTCCATTTTGAAAAGTTATTACAAAATAGGTTTGATCAATAAACATGATACAAAAATCTCAGAATACATTCTTTCATACAAACAAAAAAATTAATAAAAAATAATTATGTAGATGCCAATTGATCCTGACCTCTATCTCTCACTTTCATGCAATAGGTATACTCCTGTTTGCCTCATGAGTTATTCTTCTGAGCTCTGAAAAATATTTGTAAATTTTGGGTGTGTTTTGAAAACTTAATGAGGTAGCCATAATCGATGATCCACTCAATTCATGCAACAAATCAATTTCACATAACATATATTCACATTGGATCACATACATTTAATCAATCATTTCACATTGTACATTCAACACTTTATAATCGTTCATTTCATACATATGCAGTGTGTATGAGACCCACTTTCCATTATTATTTTCATTGCCACCCAGTGCCTTTTTATCTAGACCATATCGCTTAGTGGATATCGGATTGTATTAAATGATGTCCCATATCCCTTAGTGGATACCGGGTACATTCACAACCGAGCCTGAGGCTCCTATCACAGTCTGAGCTTTAAGCTCCTTTTTTGGTGGCTACTCCAGTCACAGTAGCCTTTTTGTTTCATGCATTCATGTAATGGAATGCATCAGTCACATATGATCAATCATTCACTTTATTTCACTTTGCACATTCACTTTCACATGTCATCGGACCTTAGTCCTACATTCAACATTAAGTTGAGAATCACATTTTCACTTACATGCAAATCCTCATTCAAAACATATTTATCATCAAATTATGTGCACTTAGTTCATCTCATTCACATACAAGTAGCACTTCAATATGCATTCCACATTCACAATCATCGGATCAGTATAGTAAATTCATGGAAGTTTTAGACCAAAAGTTTTAACTCTCTTACTATACATTCGCATAAATTCTCAGACTTCATATAATTTTTGAGACTCTTAACAACAGAATTAAAATTTGGTGTCTTCATGAAAAATATAGCCATATATCTCTATTTTAAACAAAATCAAGAAACATCTCAATTGAACAACTTCGAAGTTATGGATAAAACACTGAAGCATATGCAGTGAACATTTTCCAAATGTTCAAACTTCCAACATTTACATCTAATTCATCTTATACCTAGATTATCTCTTCCATTTCATTTCCTCATCATTCTAGCATAATTTAACCATGCCTATGACATTTAAAGCATAACTTACTTGAGGTCTCTTCAAAGCCTTCAAAAGAACACCAACCCTATCTTCTCATATCACTCACGTACATCATCCTTAAAAGGTTGAAGGTTAGGTCTTTTGTGAGGAAAGAGAGGGCAAGATGAGAGTAACAAAAGGAAGGAAAGAGCAAGCAGTAACTTGGATGAATGTTGGTGAAGAAAAATCATGGAAAGAAGGAGAAGAATGAAGAAGATGAAGAGAGTTACGAAAATAAGAAGGAAAAAGCAAGAATGAAAGCAACTAAGAGGTCTCCAAGTTAAAAGAGTCGTGGGTTAGGGTATGGCTTGCCAAGTGATATTTTCACTTACCATATGTTATCTCCTTATAGGTTCACTTAGGTTCTTTCATCCTATTTTCCCAATCAAATCTAATTTTTACTCTAATTCTCTCTAAATTTCATTGACATATGTCATTAAATCCTAAAGTCATTCATAAAAATTTCCACTGTCATTTGACTCTTAATTCTACTTCCATTTATCAATTGTTCTACCACTTGGCAATTTTCCTAGTCCAAAATACCTTTAAATCCAAAAAATTTCTAAATTTTTGTCAAACATTATAATTCACTACTTATCCACTCCAACTCAATTGATAACACATACAATTCACAATTCCCAATATAATCACATTAAATATCAATTATACTGGGAATTCATCAATGAATGCATGTACAAATATTTCCATGTGTGCAAAATTTAAATTCTCATATGTGTATGCTAACAATATGCATGGGCATGAGATGCATTTTTCTTAATCTCTCATTGATCTCACATGTACTGCATTTTAGGGTTCTAACCCTTAATATGGAAGCAGGATGTTACATTTTTTATGTTTGAGGCATGGCCTTCATGTGTCCTTTTCCCTCCTCGTTTGGATTTTAATGTATTATACTTACAGTTGATTTGTATCGAAATTGGTGGAAGTAGTGTATGAATTAAATGGTTAAACACTCAACATTTTTATTCAATAAACTACCTACTGTATCTCTATTGGAAAAAATATGAACCAAATTAAGACACTTCTCAAAAAGTTGAGCATGAGATGCTTGGTATTTTTTTGAGTGGGAGGGTCCCAATTTTTCTTTTAATGGATAAAATGGCCCACCGTCACTTAGTCTGTTATAGATAAGAAAAATAACCATCGTATAATGTTTTAAGTTTTTATGTTTTGTTAAATCTATCATCATGAATACATGCTTCGTGATTTTATACAAATATCAAATAATTGTTGACTAGTATGCTCATGTTTTAATAATTTATATTTTCAGACATAATCAACCATAAAATGAATCCACTCACCCTGCTCTTCACTGATAACAAATTGGAAAACATAGACAATTTTAATGAATGGAGACATAACCTTGACATTGTTTTTCAATATGAACGTATTTCATGGGTGTTAACTGAAAATGAGCCTACATCTCTAGGTGGAGATTCAACTCCTGAGCAGTTTATGTTGGACTATGAGCTCAACAGCAAGGATTACACCTTGAGTGAGTTGATGAATACCATCAAGAGCACGGAGGAGATATTGAATATTAAGGCTCATAGGCCAAAAGTTAATGTAGCTTCTTCTTCTTCTAAGCCCAAAGGTAAGGCAAGGAAAAGAAGAAGAGCCCAATGAAAAAGAAGGCCCAAATAGGGGTCAAGGCCAAACCCATGAAAAAGAACGCTAAAGAGAACATCAAAGGAAAGTGTTTCCACTGTGATGAGATGGGGAACTGGAAAAGAAACTATCCAGTCTACCTAGAGTCCCTTAAAAGCAAACAAGGTATGGGTTTCCTAAGTTTGTTAGGAGCTAGAAATGTGGCAAATTTATCTATTTCTTGGATATTAGATTCAGGAGCCACTAACCATGTTTACAATTCATTACAGGGGTTCCAGCAAAGGAGAAGACTACCTAAAGGCCAGTTTCAAGTCAAGATAGCAGATGGCTCCTATGTTTCAGC
>JAOSBO010000009.1:18713186-18726459 GCA_027563915.1 Erythroxylum rotundifolium | reverse complement strand
TATTTCCTTTTTATAATCTTTTTAAGAAGCATGGTCTCCTCTTTTGTGTTTGTCTATTGTCTTGTTTAAGTCACCATTGAAGAAGCGTCAGTCCTATGTTGATATATATTGTTCTTCTTCTTTATTACCAAGAACCCCTCCTTATCGTGCTCTACTATTCTGCTACAGTTTAGACTTTATGTGAGTTTTATTTTCTACAAATGATGTAAGGGTCTATTTGTGTTTGTAAGGTGGTGAATTGTGTTTCTATGTTAGACGCGTATTGGTAGACTTCTTTTCCACCATCCGTGCTTTTTTAGGAAACCTGCTAACTGTTTTAATGAAAGCTTGTTAGAGAATCAAGGCACAATATGCAACGGATGCTTATGTATATATTTACCATATGATTGCTTGTACACTAAATACGTACCACATTTAGTTTACGCATGTATCCATCATAAGGACTTTATTTAAACGTGTTATGAGGTTGTGATTACATATAACAATCAAAAGTCAAATGGTTAAAACCATAACTATTAGCATGGCATCAAAACATATAGGTAATCACAATTACACATGTATTTACATTAAAGGATTCTACATAGGATGTTTATGTACATAGAATCAATCATGTTCAGAGCTACAAGGGATGTTTATACATCCCCTAAACATAGTACATATACTCTTAACATTTTCAACCTTATCATTAAAAGTATTCTCACTTAATAGACCAAAAAGTTAACAATTGTTAGAAAGTTGGAACATTCAAATAAGAAGTCTTCTATTGACTTCTCAAAACAAAACTATCAACATTAATTCATTACGAAATGTCGACATAGCATCTTGTTTCCAATGGTGGAAATGAGCTCTGCCAATAGGAATGTGGCAAAATTCTCCCTAATGAAAATCAAATCTGCTCATCAAAGACTAATCACCGTTTTCCTTCTATGGCTGATTTTCTTCTTCAAGGTTTTTAATATCATCCGAACTGCCTCTCTTTCTTTATTACCTGTATCTCAGTTTCTATTAAGAAGCTATTATATGAACATGTTATTGTATATATTATATGTTGTGTTAAGCTTCCCTGAATCTTTAAGAGATTGTAGATAAAAATGAAGGCAGTGGCGATGTCCTGATAGTCCCAACAGGATTAGGGAAATCGGTTGTTGTTAAACAATGGTCGATTGCAAAAACTATTTCTACTCATTGTGACGATGAAGGTTTTATCAGCTGAGTATGCATGTCATCGAATTTGAGTTCCCATTACATTTTCATTTAGGTTTGATTGTTATATATTGTTTGCTCATTATGTGAAATGTATGGTACGTGCGGTTCATCTGATACCGTCATCCATACTACATCTGAGAAATTGTTGACTGCATCTTCTGCAAATATAGTTAAAGCAAAGAAGTTGTCGAATAACGGTGTCGATAAACTAGACCTTGAGAGAAGATCTTTAATTATTTCAATTAATAGCTTGGAACATGCAAGGAGTCTTCTTAGGAATCCAAACATTGAAAATACCTTTACCTTTTTGACCGATTTTAATGTCACTTGGAATCCATAAAAATAATTATTTCTTTTCCTTTTCAATGGAATATTAGCCGTAAAAATTTATTTATTATTTTGTTTGTAAGAATTCTTAAACTTCTAATTAACATCTTGTAGTACTTGCCGTATATCATTATATTATATTGCTTAAGATATTTCAATATTTATATGTATTGTTATTTTACTTTTAATAAATATTAATGATTAAGAATAGTAGTCAACTGAAATTTATGATATTTTGATCTTATTAATATTATTATAATTTTACGTATGATTATCTTTTATGTCCAAAAATATTTATTTTTAAATTACCTACCATGTGTTTTTCAACAAAATGTTTTAAACTTTGAAAACATTTTACAATTTTTTAATGCTCCATTATATTTTCATGAAATTTTTGTATGAACAGAGGTGTATTACTATGATAAATAGGCATCATTAAGGAATCATTTGTGTATAAATCCATAAATTTAAGCAAATTCAAATGGTTTTGAATGCATTAGCTATTTAAACAAATTTATAAAGAAGGAAAATGAAAAAATATACAAATGTCAATTATGATTCATCAAAATTTCCCTAAGAAATACATAAGATATGAAATCTTTAATATCAACTTTTGGGGACGATTTAAACAATTCATCACCAAAAGTTTAAGCTTTTGCGACGAAATACAGACAATGTCGCAAAAATTTGAACATTTTGCGACGATTTATATAAATCGTAGCAAAATATCCACCTTTAGCGACAATACAATAAAATGTCATGACCTTAAAATCTTTAATATCAATTTTGGCCACAGATTTAAAAAATTCCTTACCAAAGTCTCACTTTGTGTGACGATTACTTGAATCGTCACCAATATCGAAACATTTTGAGACGAAACTTCCTAATCGTCACAAAATGTTGCAACGAGTAAAGAAAATCATCAGCAAATACCTCAATTTTCTGACGATATAATAAAACTTTACTTTTGGCGACAAATTGCTAAAGCATAGCCAAAAGATGACTTTTAGCTATGATTTGCAGATCGTCCAAAAAAAACATAGTTAAAAACCAATTTTGTTGTTGTGTTACCATAGCATTTATAATACCAAAAAGAATTAGTAACTTTAGATTATAAGGAAATTTTTTAAAATTAGTAAAATCATTTATATCTTTTAAATTAAATTAACATTAGGCAAGCTATGAGAAATTGGACGTACTCACAAATGGGTTATGGACTCTTGGGCCAAAAAAGTAGCGCTAGAAAATGGATGTGAACGAGGATGACGAATCCAGAAGGAAAGAATAGAAACCCATTTGACGACAATACACCTGCACCAGTAATTTTCAGATCCCGAGAGACTGCAAGTTTCTAAGTTCGAACAGGTGCGCCAAATCTGTTTGAGCTAACGTTGGGTAACTTGGATCAGTTGCACGACAGAAATGATGTTATCAGATCCCGAAACACTGCGATGTCTCAGTTCGAAAAGATGTGCCAAATCTGTGAGAGCTAACGTTGGGCAACTTGGATCAGTTGCTGGATATAAATGATGCTATCGGCCTTTGCTTTCCTTAGCTTATCCTTTAAGTTGATGTTGCTATCCGCCATAGCCTCTACTGTAATTTTAATGTGTTACATTTTGCGAAAAGGAAAAACGAAAGGGCATTGAATTTCTTATACTATAAAAATGCCTAGATTTTATTCCCGTTTTCCTTTTAGTTCATAGGGCACGGATTTTAGAAGTAGTGCGATGAAATCGAATCCACAACAGCAAGGGGAGGACATCTAGAGCTTGGAGCTTATTTTACTGCCTAAAGAGACATATCATGATATTTTCTGGATCCTTTTTTTGTGAAAATGGTAAGGGATACAAATCTGATTGTGTCAATGATTCATTTTCTGCACGCAGTAGGGTTAGGGGAACACTGTAATTCTCGAGCTCCAAACTTGATCAGATGGGTATATTTCTACGACATCCTGGATTATACTTTCTGTATGCGCTTTTTTTTTTTAATTTGCAATTAATTCCAATTCTGAAAATCAAATAAAAGAGAAGATTTATGCTGTTAAGAAAAGAACACATTGACGTGGAAGCTGGCGAGGCGGAATTATTATGCAGTGAAGTTGAATTTGTGCAGAAACAGCAAAACTGATCGTTTTCGTAGATGCCCGTATCCACTCTTCAAGGTTTTCTGGCTCAGGATTAGATTCCTGAGAATGAAAACATGTGCAGTTCTGATTGGCTTGGGAAGATGATTTTTCATTTTGTACGTTGATTTATGTTATTTAACCAATCAATTGATTGTAACTTAATAGCCTAATTATCTAAAGACATTTTTTATTTTATACATAATTAGTCTTATGTTACAAATAAAATTACGATAAGATCGTAATTATGAAATTCATATTATATTTATATGTTATCTTTAAGTTGTTCCCATCATTAGTCTAGAGACTAAACAATAATAAAACGTCAAAAAAAAAGAATACATTATGTTTCTTTTCTATAAAGAAAATAGTCGATATCATAAATTTAAATATGAAAATACTTAAATAAGCGCATAATGTTTGCTAGAGAACAAGTTCAGTAAATTGATTCTATATGATAATTTTATTTAGATCATTACTTATATTTTTATAAAAACTCTGGTTATAATTATTGTATAAGTAATAATTTAACTTGAGATTGAAAATATCTCGTATGAGATTGTTATACTTTAATACTATTTATGACTTATCCTTGTTAAGGGTAATTCAATTAATATGTATTGCGTGTAGTATGAATTATATGGAGATAGCTAAGTAATCAATACATGATTTATCACCTTAAAATCATTAAGGATAATATTCCATTATTCTCATTTAATACTAATTCATCCTTTCTAAAATGGAATGACACTTTAGAAATAATTTTCAAATGTCATTAATAGAATCAATTACTAATGGTAAAGAGCTAATATGATTGAACTCAAATAAAATAGACATTAATTCCATATCCTATATTCCATATTCCATGTCTAATTAGAACATTACATGATAAAAAGATTGAATTACACAAAAAAAATCATACATAGAAAGGTAGATAAAATTACTTTTTGATATTCTTAATTAATATTTGGATAGTTATGATACATGTCAATCTTGAACTATAAATATAAATTGTTTAACTAAAAAATTAAAGATAAATTGGGGAGTTTAATTTATCTAACTCTAAATATGATTCAGGTTACAATTTATATTCATTGCTAATATATTAAGAATCAAAAGGGTCACACACAAAAAATGGTTAAAGAGAAAAAAAGTATTTTAATCAAGTTGGACTTATTATAAAATTTGAGAAATTTTAGGATTAAATATAAGGTATATAAGGTAAAAGAAATAGATATCCCCCTATAGTTTTTAAAAAATCTTTAAAATTCTTGAGAAATTAAATTCCTTGTATTTTTTTATAAAATTCTTCTCTTAGACTTTGGTTAAACAATAACAACAAAATATATGCACTACAAACATCAAATATAGACTAATAAGATGTTGTTTATATGATGAATCAATTTAGCTTTTAAATTCGAATCAAACTAATTAAATATGAATAACCTAATAATTTATTATATTTATCTCAAATTTTTAATTCAAATCAAATTTAATTGGTTCAATTTAGGTTTAAAAGCTAAATTGGGTCACTGTAATAATGACATTTGATTAGCTCACATATGATATTTATATTGTATATCTTTTGTTGTTATTTTTAATTGAAGTCTAAGAGAAGAAGTTTTTTTTTAAATTTAAAACCGAAAGAATTTTTTCAAGAATTTTAAAAAACAAGAAGTTTTTATAAAATTTCTTAAGCTACAAAGGAGATTTATGTCTTTTACTCAAGATATTTGATAAATAAGGACTAATATGAGATGTTAGATCTTATTTGAGTGCTAATTGGTATTTAGTATAACTAATTTTAATTTTAAATAAATTTTAATTAAAATTAGAATTTTATTTTAGTTAAATTACTCAAAATTGCAAATTGTATTATAAATAAGTTGAAACTTTAAAGAAGTTAGCACTTCTTGCCAACCCTGCCTACCCTAACCTTTCCATACTTTTAGAGTTTTCTTAATATGTTTATGTAGATACCAATAAAAGTTGGACACGTGTGCAAATATGGTAGTTTTGATGAACCAATTTCAAAATAATTTGAGGGTAACAATAGGAAAAAGGATCAAGTTATATAATAACGTACGATTTACGTTTAGACTTATTATGTTTATGTGTTAATCATGTTATAAAATTTAAAAGTAATCTTCACTTTTGAGAAATTAAAACAAAGATTTTTTTTCTTACTACGTTGTGCATAGGATTCGATCCCATCATGATTTTTTAATAGTGGTATTAAAGTTATCTTTAATTTTTTAACTTGATTGAAATTATTTGAATTTTATTAATATAAATTTTGGAATTGAAATTAAAAGTCCTAACTATAAAAGTCAAATTATAGTCAAATGACAAATTTGAAAATTTTGGACTAATTTTATTATTCATTTTCATTATTGTCTTTTATGTGCTTTATTATTATTTCAATATGTATCCTTGTTTATATTAGTTATTTATTTATTAAGTATATTTATTTATTTATTTCTTCATGTAGTTATTGTTACAAATAAAGAATCATTGTGCAAAAACAAGCTCAAAGGGAAAAAAAATTGTTTATACTTCTACTATTTATTCAGCAGTCAACAAGCCTTTAAATAGGCATAAGAATCCAATGAAAAGACCAACAAAATAGCAACAAACTAAACTACTTAACTCAGCAAACGAACCAGCTAATAAAAAGCTAGCTCAACCATGTCTTGGAATAATTAAAAAAATTCATATAAACTATGACAACACAAGTCCATGTGCTGGAATAATAAAATAGATCTTATAAACTAGGACAACACAACACTTAGATCTCTATAGACTAGGACAACACAACACTCCTATGTGCCCAACATACCCTCCCTTAAATTGATGTTATAGAGACTCGGATTAACAAAACAAAAAATACCTCCCTCAAATTAGAATCTACATCAAGTAAACACCAATCAATCTTCTCATCTTCATAAAAGATGATAATTTGAGGGATTTGGCCAATATGTCGACAACTTGGCCTTCACTTTTGCAGAAGATAAGTTCAACTACTTCACCTTGCATAAACTCCCTTAAGAAGAAATACTTCTCATCAGTATGCTTACTTTTGCAACATAGAATAGGATTTTTGGAGAGTTTAATTGTTGAGTTGCTGTCACAAAAATTGTAGTAGCTACTGGTTGTTGGAACTATAGTCCCTTAAGAATTCTCCTTAGCCAAATGACCTAACAAGCATAAGCTGTTGTTGTAACAAATTTAGCTTCAGTTGTTGACAAAGTAACATCAGGTTGTTTTTTGGAAGACCGTGAAATAGACCTTATGCCTAGCACAAAAAAATAGCCTAAAGTGCTCAATCTATCATCTTGATCTCTTGCATATTCACTGTAAGTAAATCTAATTAAATTTAAGATTCCACCTTTTTTGTAGAACAACGTAAAGTCCTTAGTTCCTTGCAAGTAACGAAAGATTCTCTTGGCTACTAATAAGTGTATCTCAGTTGGATTCTCCATATATTTGTTTATTAAGCTTATATCATACAATATGTGTGATCTTGTTGTTGTTAAGTACATCAAAATGCCCACGATTTGTTTGTAAAATATGATGTCCATCTTCTTTCCTTTATGATCTTTATTTATATTTAGCCAAACTTAGTTTAAGTGCTCACATAATTGCACTCTTTATCTGAAATCTCTCAAGAATTGCTCTCACATATTTCTTTTGACAAATAAAAATTCCATTAATGGATTGCACTAGAAAGTAATGCATCGTGCCATGATCAAACATTTCAAATTCTTCCATCATATACTTCTTGAATTCTTTAAACATGGCACTATCATTTCTAGTAAAAATAAGATCATCCACATATAACAACAAACATTTTCCTCCCTCTCCAACTTTTTTTAAAAAATGTATGTTCATATGAACATTTAAGAAAGCCTTCTTTCAAGAAATAAGTCTCAATATGACTATACAAAGCCCATTGGGCTTATTTTAGTCCATAAAGAGTTTTCTTTAATTTATACACTATATTATCATCTCCTATATTAACATAGCCAGGAGGTTGATCAACATATACTTGTTCCTCTACATCTCCATGCAAAAATGCTGAACTGACATCTAATTGGAAGATAGGCCATGAATTCTGTGCTATCAAAGCAATCATCATTTTGATTATGTCATGCCTCACAACTGGAACAAAAACCTCCTTATAATTCACCCTAAACTTTTGCTTATATCCTTTAGCCACCAAACGCACTTTATACTTGTCAACTTCACCATTTTCCTTCAGTTTTGTCTTGAAAACCTACTTTACACCAATGTTTTTGTGCCTTTTTAGAAGGTCAGTTAGCTCCCAAGTGTCATTTTTTTCAATGAATTCTATTTTATCATCAATCGCCTTCCACCATTTTGATTCTTTAAAAACACTTTCAAATGTTGTAGGATCACAACATAAAAATAATGCAAAGTGAGTCATTAAATCATTTTGGTCAATCTCTATTACCTTATAGTTTGACATCCATACTGGCCTTGTTCGTATAGGATGAGGTGTAATTCCTACATTAGAAATTTATTCTATTATTGGTGAAGGATTTGGTGGACATTCAGGTGCAAATATGTTTGAGTTTACTATTCCTATAGTTGTCTTTCTTCTTCAACTTTAGTTCCAAAAACAATTTGATTTGGGTGTTGCTCATGCTGCTCATCCCAATTCCAAGTGCTATCCTCATCAAAAACATCTCTACTAGTTACAATCTTCTTTGTCAATTGGTTGAATAATTTATATGCTTTAGATGCTTCACCAATGTCAAGAAAGACACATTTTTCACCCTTGTTATCCAGCTTCTTTCCTTTCTCATCTAGGACGTGGGCATAGGTTGTGTAACCAAAAATTCTGAAATGGTCTACTACTGGTGTTCTCCCACTCCAAGCCCCCTCTGGTGTCATATATTTTGAATAGCAAAAGTGGGGCACTTATTGAAGATATGAATGCTCCAATTTATAACTTCTGGCCAAAAACTCTTGGAACATTTCCTCTGGCTAGCAAGATTCTTACTATATTAAAGATGGTTATGTTTTTCCTCTCCGATACACCATTTTGTTGTGTTACATAAGGGGTTGTTATCTCTCTTCTAATTCTATGTGCCTTGCAAAAGGTTTCAAACTCCTTTAGGCAATATTCTCCAACATGATCAGTACGAAAGGATTTAATGCTTGTTCTTTTTTCATTTTATACATGTTCTTTGAAACTTTTAAATGCACTAAAAGCTTTTGATTTTTCCTACAAAAAATACACCCAAGTTTTTCTGGTATAATCGTCAGTTAAGGTAATTAAATGTTTTTTACCATTAGAGCATGGACGGATTAGGTCAAAAATGTCAGATGAACCAACTCCAAGACATTTTTTGCCCTCCATGACTTTCTTTTAGGAAATGTAGAATGGTGTTATTTGCTAATAACACATTGTTCACAAACTTTAGAAGGGATGTCAAATGGAGGAAGGCTAGTCACCATATTTTTTTGCTGGAGTGTCTTTAATCCAATAAAGTTTAAGTGGCCATAGCGAAAATGCCAAAGTCATGATGAGTCTTTCATTTCACCCAACAAGCATTGTGCTGCCTTTTCAATTTTTAATGGAAATAACTTGTTTAAACTCATTTGAATAAAAACAATAACTTCTTTGGTATAATAAAAAATTTCACAAGTATCATTCTATAAAGTTACCATATAGCCTTTTTCTAATAATCGGCCTACACTCAACAAATTGCTAGGAACGTACAACACATTAGAATTTTTTTCTACTAATTCATTCTCGATTTTTAGACTAATATCACCTTTCCCATTACATTCACAGTATAATTGTCACCAAACTCACTATAGAATGATAGTCTTCATTTAAGATAGAAAAAGAAGACTTACTTTCACACATATGGTTGTTGCATCTTATATCCACATACCACACATCGAATTGGTGCTCATTTCTAACTTTAGCAGCCATCAACAAAGTTTCCACTTCATTCTTTTCTACAAAATTTGACTTCTCTGCCTTGTCTTTGTCATTTGGCAGCTTTTAATGTAACATTCAAAACGATAATGACCAAATTTATGACATCTATAGCACTTTACATTAGATTTGTCAAAATTTTGGCCATGCCTTCTTCCTTTGCCTTAAAATTAGTCATTTTCCACTTTGAATTACTGGCTTCCATCTCTACCTTGGTCTTCCCTTCCTATCCCTCTTCTTCTTCCTCTTGCCCTCCCGTTTCCTCTAACATTTGAGTGATGAATAGGGGTAGAGACTTTGAGAGCTCACTCTTCTACGTTTGAATTGTGATTCATCTTCTATTCATAGACTACCAGAGAACTTTGAAGTTCATCAAGGAAAAGAGCATCTATGTCTTTGGATTCTTCAATTGAGCAAATAACATAATCAAACTTAGGAGATATAAAACATAAGATCATCTTTATGATAGCGACATCTTTTATCTTGTCTCCAAGAAAACTCATTTTGTTGGCTGCCTGCATAGTTCTTGCTTAGAAGTTGGTGACAAATTCACCATCTTTCATTTGTAGGATCTCAAAATATCTCCTTAAGGCTTAGAGTTATACAAGCTTGGTTCTAGAGGAGCCTTAAGATATTTCTTCTTCATTGAGTCCCAAATATCCTTGGAAGATTCTTTGCTAAGAATTGTTTCTAGGATAGAGAGATCAATTGCTTGGAATAAATAATTTTTGGCTTTAAGATCTTTCAAATTTAATTATTCAACTCACTTTATTGTGCTCCTATAGGAGCTTCATCTGCTGGAGTTATTACACCATATTCAACTCTTTGCTAAGAATTGTTTCTAGGATAGAGAGATCAATTGCTTGGAATAAATAATTTTTGACTTTAAGATCTTTCAAATTTAATTGTTCAACTCCCTTTATTGTGCTCCTATAGGAGCTTCATCTACTGGAGTTGTTACACCATATTCAACTACTTGCTAGTATTCTTTTAATCTAAAATTTTTTTCCATCAACATACTCTGATGGTCATAATGACCATCAAAACGAGGGATAGTTGGTTGCACAATTTTGTTTATGTAGCCATAAGTGAAATGGAAGAAATTTTATTGTTGCTATAGGTGGACTCTCAGACCTTACATCATTTTACTTACAAGATGAGCATTGGTTCTCTCTTACTGGTCAGCGTAGTGGTGAAGGAGATGGTTGCTGGAGCATTACTGCTCGGTGAGGAGCTAGTGACAGTGATGCCTTCTTCTTGGTGGCCACTAGTGGAGTGAGTAGAAGGGAGTCAAGTGTTTTCAAAACTGTTGCTATTGGAGATGCATCCGGATCTAGAATTCCTCAACAACATCTAGTGGCAGCTAAAGTTTCATATGAAGGTGATGAAGTTTGACAACGGCAGACACATGGAAAGGCAACAACATTGCCGGCATGAGATGACATTAGTATGCTAGTTGTGTTCGTCGGAGTAATCAATGGTGCTAGTAAATTATTGGAGGTGGTAGTTAGGACGCTAGAGTTTGTTTTATTGTGAAATTAAGGTTTCTAAAGTGGAAGAAGAGGGATGTTGCAATATTGGTTTATATTATTCTAGATTATGGATAAGGAATTCTTACCCTATAATAAGGAACACTTAGTAATATGATTGCCTAAACCTAATTTTAGAGTAAGGAATGTTTGGTAATAAGAATTATATATTCTACGTTTGGGTTAAATATGTTTAGCGATGTGATTGTATAAGGTTAAACTACGATAGGGTTATCTAGTTTTGGGATTAAAGTAATTTTAAAATTAAGTTAAGTTATTTTAAATATATAATGATATATTCCTTATTTAATCCCATATCCAAATAAAATTTAAATAGTTTTAAATTTAAAGACAATTTAAAAAATAAATCAGTTATTTTTCTTATTGTGATTAAAGTTAATAATTAGATTGATTCTAATTAAATTAAAAGAAAGTTGTTCAAGGATTGTAATAAATAATTTTAAATTATGTTAAAATTAATCGATTAGACTTCCTAATTAAAAAAGGTGTTTCTTAACTGAAGTTATTTATTTCAATTTGATTAAAATAAAATAAAACTTATTATTTTATTATTTAGATAATTGTTGTTCTATTTATTTGGAAATTACTTCTTTATGAATTTGAACAATAAGGTTCTTCATTTATTAGAAAATGCATTTTCCTTGATTAAATTTGAAAAAGATGTTTTCATTTATTAATTGAGAAAACAAGTTTTCTTTAATATTTTTAAAATTGCTTTCCAATTTATTAAGGAATGATTTTTTAACTAATTAAGGAACTATCTCCAAGTAAATAATAAAAGTATTTTTAATTAAATTTAAAATATTTAATTTAATTTAAGAATAATTTTCTTTAATATTAGAAATTAGTTTTCTAATTAAGAAAATATTTTTAATCAAGATACACTTGATTGTAAAATTTAAAAATTTTTAAGATTAAATAGGCAAAAGGTACGAATTGTTGCTTTACAATTCTTAAAAGATCTTAGTTAATCCCTACCGTTATTTATAGTATCATGATAAACTTTAATATTTTCCAAAATGGTACCAGTAATACAATAAATCCTAATAAAGTTAAGTTTTTTTTGTAGGTTCTAATATATGGGCCATTAATTTAGACTATGTGATATTACAATTAGGTAATTTAAACTTACTAAATGTTGATGTGATATTAAAGATAATTTCTTTAAACACTAACTAAGGTGAGACTTTACTTTCACGTTTGACATAAGGTTTAAATAACCCTATATTGTTATCTCTATTACCACTTTTACATTATAATCAAGGTGTAATGAGTGTTATTTTAGTAATTTTAGTGTACAAAGTAGAATTAGAGAAAATGACAGGGGCTTGCTTAGACTTTTTACAAAAAGTTGTTGCGTCTTTCTCCAAATTAAATAAAAGTTGTTTAATGAATAAAGACCAATATAAGATATTAATTTTTTTGGTTGCGACTGTTATTTAATTATAATTAATTCTAATTCTAAAATTAATAAAAAATCCAAATTTTATCATAAATAGATTTTGGCTATAATTAAAGAAGTTAACACTTCTAGTCTACCCTCTTCATATCACTTGTAGAATTCTCTCAACATGTTTGTGCGGATATCGTTAAAGGTTAAACATGTATACAACTATGATAGTTGTGACGAACTAATTTCATAAATAATTCGAAGGAAATGAAAAGAAAAGGATCAAGTTATATAATAAGATACGATTTATGTTTATACTTATTATATTCATCCACTAATCTTCTTATAAAATTTAAATGATCTTAAATTTCAAAAAATGAAACAAAAGAATTTTATTTTATTGTGCTATATATGCATAAGGATAAGATCTCACTCCAATTTCCTAACATGGTATTCATCCTAGATGAAACGATTAGATTGAAGTTCAGAACAATCAATTTGGTTAATTAAACTAGAACTACTTCTTTCCATTCTTGATATGAAATCTTTCCTGCCCAAAAACATAAAACATCTATTAGGTCTCTCAAGTTAGTGAGCTCACAAGTGATATAAAAGACCCTCATAAAAAAATATGATCAAAGCATTATGATAAATTTGATAGGAAGAAAACACCAAATTAAATCTTCCTAGTTACTTGA
>JAOSBO010000009.1:18667713-18686819 GCA_027563915.1 Erythroxylum rotundifolium | reverse complement strand
CTTAGAAAGAGCAATGGACTGTAAAGGAGATGGCTGTTATTCTTGCTAAGGAAGAGGATGACATGAAAAAGGGAAGGATAGCTCAAATGACCAAAAGCCTTTCAAAAAGAAAGTTGTTGGTCCTAAAGGATGTGGATAGGTGAGCACATCTTCTGTTAGTTAGAAGAATAGGTTTTTAAAAAGGAAATACAACTTTTGTCAGAGTTTTGGGCATAAGAAAGCTTATTGTTGAAAACTCAAAGCTCACTTAAAGAAGAAAGAAACTGACAAGTCGAAGAAGGCTCACTAGTTCTGAGCAACATGTATACATGAGAGATAATACCAAAGTCAAAATTGAATTTTTTGAGATAGTTAAACTACAGTTAAATATAGGACATCTTTTGGTATTACATAATGTCGCTTATTTACCCTCTATTTGGAGGAATTTGATTTTGTATCCATTTGGATAGACTAGGTTATAGTCTTCTTTTTGGAATTGAAAAACTGACTTTGTATCGTGTCCATCTTTTGGTAGGAAATGAAATTTTATGTGAAAATTTATACAAACTTGGGTTGAATGT
Source organism: Erythroxylum rotundifolium (assembly GCA_027563915.1). Taxonomy (NCBI): domain Eukaryota; kingdom Viridiplantae; phylum Streptophyta; class Magnoliopsida; order Malpighiales; family Erythroxylaceae; genus Erythroxylum; species Erythroxylum rotundifolium. The sequence goes on along the minus strand of JAOSBO010000009.1, from coordinate 18,686,259 downwards.
TGTTGTCATTGTTCTTTCTTCCTCTTCTCTTAATTTTGTTTTTGGTTCCAAATGTATGAGGTTGAATTTGAGATTTTCTATGTTATGGAACAAACGTTTAGGTCATATTTCTAGAGATAGAATGGAGAGGTTGTTAAAAGATGGTGTACTTCAGGATCTTGATTTTTCAGATTTTATTACCTGTGTTAATTGTATTAAAGGAAAGTTGACCACCAAGTTTAGAAAAAACAAAACAGATAGGAGCTTAGAATTGTTGGAGTTGATTCATACTGATATATGTGGACCACTTATTCCACCTACTATGAGTGATTATAAATACTTTATCACTTTTATTGATGATTGTTCCAGGTATGGTCCGTGGAGCTCATTCGTGAAAATTTTGAATCTTTAGAAGCATTTAAGATTTTCAAGGCAAATGTTAAGCTTTAAAAGGGGAAGAAAAACAAGGTAGTTAATTATGACAGAGGTGGAGAGTATTACGGCCGTTATGATGAGAGTGGAAGGAATCCAAGGCCTTTGGCTAGATATTTGCAAGATTGTGGTATTGAAGCAAAATATACAATGTCAAGAACACCTCAGCAGAATGGAATCATTGAAAGAAGAAATCGTACACTTCTTAATGTGTTGCGGTGTATGTTGATTCATTCTAATTTGCCTAAATTTTTGTAGGGTGAGATGTTGAAGACAACTGCTCATATCTTGAATTAAGTACCTAGCAATTTAGTCTCAAATACGCCATATGTGTTATGGTCAACTAAGAAACCAAGCTTGTGCCATTTTCATGTTTGAGGATGCAAAGCAAAAGTGAAGCCCTATAATCCACAATCTAAGAAGCTTGATATGAAAATTATTAGTGGCTACTTTGTAGGCTACATCGTCAGATCAAGGGGTTATAGATTTATAACCAGAATTATAGAATTAGATAGAGCTATCTATTTTGAAGATGAATTTGGTTCAAGTCAAAGGTTGAGAGAAATTATATTTAGGGAAGACCGCATTCTAATCCTTGTATCCTTTGCTTCTGATCTTATTAATGATCCTGTGATTGAACATATTTCAGTAGAATCTTATGATGAACCTCAAATCAAGCACAGGATGAAGTCATTGATATTGGGGATAAAGAAGTTGTTGTAAGGAGATTACAAAGAACACATAAACCTGCCATTTTTTATGACTATATTATCTATTTGCAGGGACATGAGTTCGATGTGGGAGATAATAGTAAACCAGTCAGTTTTCAAGAAGTCATGAATATTCCTCAATTTGCGTTATGGATGAATGCAATAGAAGATGAGTTGAGTTACATGTCACAAAATAGAGTTTGGCTGTTGGTTGAACTACCTAAAGGTTACAAACCCATTAGGTGCAAGTGGGTTTACAAAATCAGACATGACTCAAGTGGACAAGTAGAAAGTTATAAAGCTAGACTTATAGCTAAAGGATATAGCCAGAAAGATTGATTTCAAACAAACCTTCTCACCAGTTTCTACCAGAGATTACTGCAAATCATTATCGCTATAGTTGCTCATTTTGACTTACAACTCAATCAAATGGATGTGAAAACTACCTTCTTAAATAGAGATCTATATGAAGATGTTTATACAACCCAACCAGTTGGTTTCGAGATAACTGGTAAAGAACACATGGTTTGTAAGCTCAAGAAGTATATCTATGGGTTAAAACAAGCATCAAGGTAATGATATCTCAAGTTTGATATAGTCATCACTGCAAATGACTTTAAGGTAAATGTAGTTGATCAATGTATATATATATGAAATTCAGTGGGAGCAGTTTCATTTTTCTAGTACTGTATGTTGATGATATTCTACTTGCTTCGAATGATACCGATCTATTATTTGAGACAAAACTACTATTATTTAGCCATTTTGATATAAAGGATCTTAATGAGGCCTCTTATGTACTTGTAATTCAGATTCTCTGAGGCAGAGCTAATGTGATTTTTCGATTGTCTCAAAAAACTTACATTGATTGGATCTTGAAAAGATTCAAGATGCATTCTTGTTCTCTTAGGAAGGTACCAATAGCGAAGGTTGACAAGTTATCAAAGGCTTAATGTCCAAAAAAAGATAAAGAGAGAGATAAAATGAAGGTTGTTCCTTACACATCACTTGTAGGCAGTTTAATATATGCTCAAGTATGCACACGCCCTGATATTGTTTTTATTGTAGATGTGCTGGGAAGATACTTAAGTGATCCTGGTCTTAGCCATTGGAAAGCGGCTAAGAAAGTCACGAGGTATCTTCAGGGTAGCAAAGATCATATGTTGACTTATCGACTAACTAACGCTCTTGATATAGTTGGGTTCAGAGACAATGATTATGTAGGATGTGTGGATGATAAAAAGTTCACTTTAGGCTATATCTTTATGATGGCTGGAGGAGCTGTATAGTGGAAAAGTGTCAAACAGACACTCACAACATCCTCTACCATAGAGGCAGAGCATATGATGTACTATGAGGCAGCTTATCAAGCAATATGCACTAAAGAAATACACACAATACAAGACATTTTATTGATAAAACGTCACGGATTGTGAAGACTTTTCGTGACTTTTAAAAAATGTCACAAAAAGTTTGAATTTTTTTCGATGTTTTAAATGTCAGGAAAAGTTTGAATTTAAAACGTCACATATTTGTAACACTTTTTGCGACGTTTTATTAATAAAACGTCGCAAAATAGAAACCGCGATGTTTTGTTGAAGAAAACGTCATTGTTGGCATACTTAAAATTAACGTTTTGCCTTCAGAAGCAAAACGATGTCATTTGGTTAAAACGGCATATGACCTCCCCAATTACCGCGGTACTGCCTATTGGTGTACTCACCTCTAATCCACATCTCAATAACTCTCTATCACAATATAATCTAGATTTCATATGTGGTTTGATAAATGAATGTGTACATCCAGGATCTAATAATGCATAAACCTCAAAAGTAAATAGTGATATCATACCTGCAATAACATCTGGAGAGTCCTGAGTCTCTTGTCTAATCATGACATATACTTTGGCCTGGGACTGCGGTCGACTGCTTCGCACCTCAGTCCTCCTAATAATATTCCCAGAACTTATCCTGCATCTGCCCCGGCCTCTCTGTCCAGTCCCACTGGCTCAACCCTACTGAACAACAGATTCTGTTGCCATACTTCCTCTCCCCCCATACTGTGCTCTAGACATCACAGAACAATCCTTGATCCAATGATCAAGTGAGCCGTATCGAAGACAAGCTCCTGTCAACCTCCAGCATTCACTACTGTGCTTATTCCTACAATATTCACAAGTTGGCAACTAACCCGATATTGTACCTCTATTATTACCAGATATACAAAACTTTTTCTCTGTCTGAATCCCGACTGTCTAGATCCAGTCGGTGCCCTGAAAGCTTGGTTCTGTCGCTTACTGAACCTTCTGCTAGAATCTCCCTGAGAACCACTGGGCCTCTTCTGTCTCGACTTATATTTGTGCTCAATATGACTATCTTTCAACAACTGCTCAATACGAATCGAGGCAGCTCATAGTTCTGTAAAATTACCCAAGCTAAAAATAGTTTACCTCATCCAGATGTCCATATTCAGGCCATCTTCAAACCTCCTACACTTGTCTTCCTCAGTAGGAACCAAGACAGTGGCATAACACATAAGTTCATTAAATTTCACTTCATACTCTGCTACAGTCATATTGCCCTGCTTCAAATCCATAAATTCTTTCTTCTTTCTATCCATGTAGATCTTGGGCATATAGTTTTTCTTGAAGACTCTCATAAAGTTTTCCCATCTCAAACAACAGGGCCTGATGGTACCGTCTGGAACAATTTTCCACCACTGGGAAGCTAGGCCTTGCAGTAGAGATATATCATAATCGAACCTCTCGTTCGACTCATAGTCCATCTGATCAAGGACCCTCTCAGTTCTTTCTAACCATCCCTTAGCCTCTGCATGGTTTGTGCTTCCGTAAAAGTCCACAGCCCCCTGCTTTCGTAGTTTATCATACCTCCTTTCCCTTCTCTCAAAAATCCTTGGAGGCATTCTCTCAGGTCGAGATACTAACGACTCTCTACTGGCTCTTTTCGATCCTAGGTCAACTGAGTGTTCCATTTAATCGCCTACGTCCGATAACCTATAACACACAATGACTTTAATTATCATCCGAAGTTTTCATAACATTTTATGCCTAACATTACTACATATCCCTATGGATGCTAACCATGCTCTGATACCACCAATTGTAACACCCCATTCCGGCCCAACGCATGCACGAGCACCAGACGGTCACATGTGCACATGCCTGACAGAATTGACATGTTACCTATATCACCTTCACTTTATCGTATGGCATCGAAATTAAAATCACAAATTACACATTTGCTAACATCCAAAATTTCCTCATTTTATATCATAACCCTAATGTACATTGTAGCTTTAAGTTCAACATCATCCATATATATACAACATCATCCTATGAGCATGAACAACTCAGTCTATACAATATGCTACAAAAGATGAGGAATGCACAAAAGTTATTAAAAACTGTGTCTTTAATTCCTAGCTGACTGACCTTTGAGCCATTTCTTCTTCATAAAAATACAAGAATTATGCTTCTTGTAGTCTCTTAATAGCTATGTCCTCTCTTGGTCCTGAAATGTCAACGTGCAACTTTGGGTGAGTTTGCGAACTCAATGAGGTAACCATCATCGATAGTTCACTCATATCATAAAACGCAATCAATCATAAACATATTGTCACACAGTTCATAGCAACTTAATTAACATCAAGTTCTATCACAAACAAATTGTATTTCAGTCAAATAATTTAATCAAAACTGTTAGTCCATTACACTTGAATAAAACACAATCATTGGTTTAATATCTTGTATTTAAACATATAACATTCTTATAGCTTTACAAATCATTCAATGAATTCAAATCACATGTGAATGCTATATGTATGAGACTCACATTCATTTTTACATTATTGTGACTGTGTGCTTTTTGAGTATCCTGTATCACCGGGTTTATTGATCACAATGAGCCTTAGGCTCTATCCACATATGTTTGAGCTTTAAGCTCTTTTCAGTAGCAGTCTCAGTTAGTAGCAACACCAATCACAACTGCCTTAATATTACATGTATTGAAATGTAATGCATGCCACAATTCATTCAATACAGTCAATCGCATTCATTCACATTATCTCAGTCATTATAGTCAGACATAACATTCAGTCACATTTAGTTGAGAATCCTTTACAAGTAGCACTTCCAATGATATTCACATACATCAAAACTCCTCGAGCTGTTCATGTCCAGAATTCAGAACACAATCAGCACATATCAAATTCAATTAGTCATTTTTAATCACATACAAGTAGCACTTCCAATGATGTTTACATGCATCAAATGCCTCGGAAAATTATTATCTGGAGTTTAGTACACAATCAGTACAATTCATCATATATTAAATTCAATTCAGTAATATCAGATCAAATTAAACTGAGACCATCTTAGGTTACTCACAATTGCTCCCTTAAGCCTATCGCCTTGACGTTCCGGTGATATTCGGTAGTGGTCGCGTTACTTGCTCTCCTATATACATTAAAACAATTTCACATTACTGTACTGCTTATGTAATTGAGTAAACATAGGTATAAATGCATCATGTATCATGCATGTGCAATGACAAATTCTTGGGTGTTTTTTTGTAACAAATTAATGTACTCTAATAATGCCAAAATTCACACACTCATTCATTATTCACACACTCATTCACTATTCCAACTTTTGCTGAAAGTATCCCATTTGGCTCAACTTTGCATAAGCAATAAGATTAAGAAAATGATGTATTTCTATAATACTTTCTTCTATAAAATTTTTCCTCTGTGTCTTAAGTTTCTAATGATACCAAGATCATACAATTTGGTTTATTATTCTATAAGTTATGCTCAAAATACCACAGACTATGTACAATTGGAATTTTGGCTAAAACATGATCATGCAGTCAAATTGTACAACTCATATCTCTCAATAAAAAGATCCAAAAATTACAAACTTTATACCAATTTAAATATAATAGAATCAGATACAACTTTGGTGAAGACATCTTAGACTAATTCGGCCTACATCAATACAGTTTATTCAACAACTACAGGACATGATTTCTGTCCTTGGTAGTGCTACAGCCTAAGCCAAGATTCAATTTCATACCAAGTTTTAAAGTCCTAGAGATAGAATCAAAGTTAGACTTCTTCAACAAAGTTGTATAAATAAGTCTCAAGTTTAATCTGAATCAAGAATCAACTCATTTGGAAATCTACATATCAAGATATAATCAAAATACCAAAGCATGTTCAGTGAAAAACACTACAGCCAACATATTCCAGCAATTCTTCTTTCATTTTTTTTCCAGTTTTTTTACACTTTATACCAAGGTTAAACAACCTCTTTATAGTTCATCAATTATACCTCTATTAGGCTTAAATCATACTCCGATTCCTCATCAATAACAGCTCTTATTCTAGTTCAACATTATTCACTTAACAACTTACAAAGTATAAAACCAGAAACTTTTACACTATTATGCATATAGTCCTAGTTCTTTCCTAATTCAAGAACATAAAATTAATATCTTTCTTTGGATTAAATCCACTTTCATTATACTTCAAATCAGACCTAATTCATCCATAAATCAATTTATATCCCACGGTTTTCATAAACCAAAAACAAAACAGAAAAACTTTCAAATTCATGTAACATTTTCCAACACATATCTTCACCAATATCACATGCATTTCAATACAATTCAAGCATCATTCTTATATCATTTAACGTGACATAAAATTCAGATTGTTACTTACCTATTAGGTTTCCAATCCAAGACAAAACTTCAAATTAAACCAAGTCTCCATGTAAGCAAAATCAACATAAACTTATGGTGAAAGCAAGGTGATTTTCGGACAGCAATATGAATATCATAATCAGCTAGTTTTCTTGGCGATTTGGTGAAGGATTTAGGTGTGATTTTCGTGCAGAACTTTAGCTAGGGTTAAGAACAAAATAGAGAGAAAATTTGGAGCACTGTGAGGGAAATAGTAAAAACATTGTTGCTAGAATTTGCTCCATCATCAAGCTAGGTGTCAACTTTTAAACTCACCATATGTCTTAAGGCATGTAATACATTTGCCTAATTAATTCAGCTGCCACTAGTCCACATATTAGGTTGCCATTTGTCCCCTACTAAATCAGTCCACATGTCATTCCAAGATTGGTCCACTTGTCACATAATAATTGGTCCATTTGTCACTCCATAATTAGTCTATTTGTTAATTAATTCCTAATCCAATTATCACTCATTTAACCATGCCAAATGTCACTCAATTTTGAGCTTATTCATCCTAATTTTCCATGTCTCAATTAGTCTTGCCATTAGGCATTTTTCCTAATCCAAAAATACGCCAAATTTTTAGAAAATTTTGAAATGTTTGAAATGTCACCAAAATGTGAAATTAATTCTAATACACACCAATTCAGTTTTAAAGAGAAATAATCCACAATTCACACTTTTAATCACATTAAAAATTACTTACACCTAGAAAATATCAATGAATGCATGTACAACCATATTAGTGTGCAAAAATAAATATTCTCGTGTATGTGTATGCCACATTATGCATAAGTATGAATTATACTTCTTAGTTTCTTAATGACCTCTTATAAACACTATTTTAACCTTATCCTAAATAACAGGATGTTACAGTGTGGCCTGTTGTTCTCTTAGCATACAATTTACCCCCTTGAATGTGTATGGATGAGTCATTTTTTATGCTATTGCTAGTTATTCTAGGTCCAAAAGCGGTGGGTAGAGACATTGACGTCTATATGAGACCACTAGTAGATAAGTTAAATGAGTTATGGGAAGATGGTTTTGATGCTTCAAAAGGAGAAAATTTTCGAATGCATGCAACTTTAATGTGGACTATCAACGACTTTCTAGCTTATGGTAATATTTCTGGGTGGAGTGCTAAAGGCTATAAGGCATGCCCTGTTTGTAATAAGCACGCTCCTTCTTGTAAGTTAAGAAGTAAGACTGGTTACTTAAGCCATCGGCGTTTTCTTCCCTACGATATTCCATGGAGAAAAAACAAGAAGTTTCATGGCAAAAGTGATCATTGGCCTATACCTAACTTACCAGATGGAGATGATATGGTGGAACAATTATATATGTTATGGAAAGCACCCCAGCAATAAGAGGAGAATGAGATTGGAAGGAGAGTTGAATTGGAATAAAAAAAACATTCTTTTTTATCTACCATATTGGCATAAGTTAAGATTGAGGCATAACCTTAATGTCATGCATATATTTGTGACAATATCCTTGGTACTTTGATGAATGTTGAAGGTAAAACCAAAGATACAATCAAGGCTCAACTTGATTTAGAAGATATGAACATTCGAAAGGAATTACACTTGAAAAGAGCAATTGATGGAACTATTGTGATAAAAACCTCTAGCATGCTATATAATGTCTTCTGATGAGAAGAAGAAGTTTTGCGAGTTTGTAAAGCAGGTGAAGTTTCCAGATGGTTACACATCTAATATATCTAAATGTGTTAATGTTGATGATAGTAAGATTACGAGGCTTAAGTCTTATGATTGTCATATACTATTACAAAGCATTCTTCCATTAGGCACGTATGCCATCTTGAATAAAGACGTGGCAAGTGTTTTAATGGAGTTAAGGGACTTCTTTTCTCGAATTTGTAGAAGAAGTTTGAATAAGGATGACGTACAGAAGATGTGTGATGAGATAACTTTAATCTTATGCAAACTTGAAATGATATACCCATCAGCATTCTTTGATGTCATGGTACATTTGGCTATTCCTTTGCCAAATGAAGCCTTTCTTGGTGGACCAGTTGTATATAGATGGATGTATCCAATTGAGAGGTATTATTTAAATTTATCCTATCACTCAGTGTCTTATCTAATTATGGTTAATCATTTGTTAAGATTCCTAGGTACACTAAAGAGATTTGTTAGAAATAAAGCACGTCCAGAAGGGGCAATTGCTAAAATGTATGTTGTTAAAGAGTGCATGACATTTTGTTCAATACATCTAAAAGGAATTGAAACCAACTTCAGCGTGCTAGAGCGAATCAACGATATGGTTGATAGTAGTGACATATTAGTGTTCTTCCAACAATGTAAGCCGATTGGTGCTGGCAAAACAACTACTCTTCCTACAGATGAGCTAGAGATTGCACATTAGTATGTGCTTATGAATTGTCATGAGATTAGGCCCTTTATTGAGTCCGTTTTTCTAACCTATTGTGAAATTAAGATATGTAATAAGTAGAGATATTTCATATAATCTTGATTGTTTTTTTTTTCATCCATAGTGAGCAGATGGATGAGTTGAGGCAATAGAGTCCATTATATGTTGATAGGAGACATAGAGAACAATTTGCTTAATGGTTAAAGCATCGAGTGAGAAGAAGGTTTGTACGTAGTCTATATTAATAATTATATATTATTAACTAATTTTCATTTGTTCTTGTAGATGACGACATTAACTAGCTCCCTTGAAGGAAGTATCTTTGGGTCTTTGTATGCATTAGCATATGGACCCTATAGTTTAGTGCAGAAGTATACTGTATGCAATACAAATGGCATGCGATTTCGCACTGAAGCTGGTGATCTGCGTAGGATTACACAAAATGGTGGTGTTGCAGTGTTAGGAAATTATGGGCAAGATAATATTACATTTTATGGGCTGCTGGCCGATATTATCAGGTTTGAATATGTTAGGGGTAAAAATGTTGTGCTTTTTAAGTGCAAATGGTACGATCCTGGAAATTCGAATATGAGGGTCAACGACATTGTAAAAAGCATCAACGTAACTAAATTCTGGTTTAAGGATGACCCATTTATTTTGATAAAGCAAGTGAAGCAAGTCTTTTATGTGGAAGATTTGTTATTCGGTCCAAATTGCCTAATTGTGCAAGAATGTAAAGTTAGACGTGCGTATGATATCCCTTTGCATGGTAATGAAGAACATTCAAATGACGTTGGGGAGTCTGATGAAGTTCCAGTGGAAGTCAAGGAATGTTCCTTAGAGTTTTTAGATTGAAATGATATTGCATTTGATGAAATAAATAATGTTTTATTTAATTCCGAGCGACGTTTGAATGACGATTTGGAGGACTTAGAGACAAGCAGTAGTGAGAATGAATGTGATATTGTTTTGGAAGTGTCCACCGATGAGGACGATGAATAAATTCTTATTATGCAATTGAATTTATTTATCATTGTTGTTGTAGTATAATTTTGTTTCTTCTTTTGGAAATTTCTTTTCTCCTACTGAAGATGAATTTTTGTGTTAACTGTATTTGACATATGTCTATCAAATACGTTACAGAGATTATATTATTTGAAATATGTCTATCAAATACGTTACAAATTATTTTTTGTAAAATACTAAAAGTTAAAATTAAAACTAGAGGTTCAACTTTAAAAAGTAATTAAAGTATTATTATTTTAAATTATATATGATATTATTTATTTATTTATTTACATATATATTTATAAATATAAAAAAGAAATAGTTTTATGCATATATTAATACCCTTTATAATGTTTTAGGTAGAAAAAAAGTGATATATAGTAAGACTTATAATATTTTAGGTAGAAAAAAAGCGTTCATATTGTTTAAATGCTAGTTAAAATGCAAGAGCATATAAATCTCCACTCTAACAGTCTGTGAATTTAAAGAAAAACACTGTTAAGTTAGTTATTTCATGTTCCTATGAATTTAATGAAAGTGTTTCATGTTAGCCTCCCTATAGTTGGGTGATTGCAGAAATTTTGTAAGGCCCTTTGTCATTTCGTAATTTTAGTCTATTATGTCAACTTGTTCAGAAAAATGCAAAGGTAGCATTGTCATTGAAGGATTATATTGTTATAAAAACATTTGCTTCGTTAAAATAACTCCCTTCCTTTCCCAACCTTCTTTACTGAGAACGCTTTACTTCTAAATTAGTAAAGCAAGTTGGTTAGAACGTTGTTTTGATTTGTTATGGATGTTGGAAAATTACACATAAGACTAAGTTTAAGTCACTTCTACTTGCTCCATGATTGCTATAGAAGAGTGACACCAAAGTAGTATATATGCATCTTGGATAATATTAAATGTTGTTAAAACATAAATATTTACCAAAATCGCTACTATGATAATTACAAGATCTTTAAAATGATGGCCACTTCTTGCTTCATTATCTATTTTCTTTCAAACTGAACTCAACAACATATTTTTCATGTATGTCTCTTTCCAAGTGTGTTATAAAGTGTTCCTTGAATAAAAGGCAAAATCATGAGAATTGTCGTATTTTAATGGTGAAGGAAAGAATAATGGAAGGTAAAGGCCGTTTTTCAGCGAGAAATGGAGAGTCCAATCTAATATAAAAACACCACTAAAACGGTTTACTATAGAATCAAGACTTGTGTGATACTTCAGTCACTCTTATTGCAGCTTCCTTGTTAATGCCAATATGTGGCTGCTAATTACCACCTCCAGCTCTAGGTACACCAACCCTCTACAATTCTTCTTTTTATTATTATTATTACTTTTAACAAAGATAGTCTATTTTTTCAATTGTTGATGGGTCAAAGATGAAGTGATTTAGATAATCACAACCATCCATTTTTAATAGCATTAGTGGACCATATTGTGTTTAACTTTGTACATGAAGAAATGGAGATTGGGATAGGACAAAGTATTTGAACTTACATACTGTACATTGCTTTTGCAAGCATATTTGATTTTTCGTTTTCATCCACAGTCAAAATTCAACAGCATGCTTGTATACTTTCAGTTTGTGCTTTCTGGTGGTGAATTAACAGTATCATTGAATTCTAATGTCAAATTAAATGCAAGTAATTCACATGGGACCTGGTTTACCCAAGAAAAAGAATAAGGCTGCACCAAGCAGCTCATTACCGACACAACTGTAGTTGTGATAATGTCAACTTTTTGGAAGTGTAGCTGATGAGTCATCTGCTCCTACACAGCTAGAAGATCACACACCTACACCTTGTGAGCCTACTCCAACACCAAGAATTTCCCATCTGCACCTATTACTCATCCTAGAGATAAGTATCTACAACTTTTGAATATGCGACGCAATATTAGCTCTCCATCAACTTTTCAAGAGATGCCTCCAGCTTCTTATAATCAGTCACCAGTAAATGACACTATTCTTCCTAGTATTAGTGCTACCTCTGCTAGCACTGCAGGTATGATCTTTCTCATCACATTGATGAAACATATAAGTTTAATAATTTTGTTTATCTATCCAATTAAGAGTATGTTATACGCTTATTGTAAAATATTCTTTTGCTATATTTTAGGATCCACCACTGATCCAAAAAGTACAAGGGGTATCACAAAAGGACACGGATTGGCAAAGATTAATAAGGCGACAGGTAAGAGATTGGAGATAGACATCTCCCCCATTGAAGGATGACTAACCAACTCCATACAGTCTGTCAAATTATCGAGTGAGATTGGTATGATATCTTGAACTTCCTTACCTGTAAGAACAAAATGGAAAAAAATAACTAACGAGGAGTTAGACATTGCATTTGATAAGTTAGACGTAAGTATTATAAAATTATCTAATTTATACGTGTTTTCCATATGCCTAAAGCTTTGACCAATAATTTATAATTTTTTGTAGCAAAAGTTGAAAGTCAAGGGTATGAGCACAGACAATGAAGTACATGCTGCTGTCTAGAAGTTTCTTTCTTTAAGGTCTAAAGATCAAAGATTTCATTTAAAAAAGCATTATACCAAGCACGGAAAGGATGTTAAGTCACATAATATGACGGTGGCAGAGTTGATGGATTTATACAAATATTGGGAGCAATCAACTACAAAGGTTACTTAATTTAATCACAAAACTTAATTTCACAACTTTATTGACAACTAATTATATTTTAGTATTTATGAGTTGTGATTTATAGATGTTGTAATAGATTTTGTTACACTTACGATTAGAAAAAAAAGGTCAAAAAGCTAAATTCGCAAGGAGTCAGGTCAAATGTAGACCAAATTCCAGCTCGAAGGCCTTTGTAGCGATACGATATAAGATTGTGAGTTATTATCTTTTTAATTATATTTTACTTTGATTGACATTTCAAAATTTATAATAAATATTACTAGTGATATATTTCTATGCAACAGAGTGAGAAAGATGGAGAAGAGCGTGACCAGATGAAGCTATGTTATCACACTCATTATGATGAAAGAAAAGGTCAATAGATAACTACTGAATGCAGAGAAAAATGAGTGAGTACATAGTTCATTTACAAATATTTCTTAAATGAGATAGTTCATTTACAAATATTTCTTAAATGAGATTGTTTATCCAATTAATTGTTAATTTTTCAGGAATTGATGTGTAAGGAATTGGCAGATTCAATAGAACAAGGTCATCCGATGATAGAGGATGAAATGTGCGACAAAGTCTTGGGCACTAGATTAGATTACGTTGTTGGTATGAAAGTTGGGCCTCGACCACAAGGGAAGACTTTGGTCAGAAAGAGACTTCGAGACAAACTAAAGGAGTTGAAGAAGGTTAATCAAGAGTTACAATCTCAAGTTGATAAATTGAATAAAAAAGTTGAACAAAATGTAGGATCGATTAACTACCGAAGTCGAACCAAAAAAATTGAATTTGAACAGCAAAAAAAGCTCTTGGAACTTTTATGTTGTACACATAATATTCGTTTAGGTTAGATATATGTACTCATATTGATATATTATATACTTATGACAATTTATTATAAACTTCTGACGTACTTTTGATATTAATTAGTGTATTATGACATGTTTGCGAATTGCAATTAAATAATAATTTTTTGCAGGTATGAATTCTTATGATATATCAATAATTATTAAAATTAATGATATACTAAAAAATTGAAGAATTATTAAATAAATAAAATTCATAAATAATATTGATTAGTTATTAAACAAATAAGATTTAAAAATTTTGAATTTAAAAAAATTATTAAAATTAAAAAATTATTAAATAAAATGATTTTCGAAAAATATAAAAAATAATAATTAAAAAGCAATACTATTTACGACGTTTTGGTATAAATGTAACAGAAAGAAACATTTCGCAATGTTTTAAAAACATCGCGAAATGTTAAATTCTTCGACGTTTTAAAAAATGTCGCAGAATGTTAACTTTCGCGACGTTTCCAAGAACGTCACAAAATGTGACTTTTCGTGACGTTTTTAGAAATGTCACAGAATGTCACTTTCCGTGAAGTTTTTGGAAATGTCGCAGAAAGACCAATCTTTCGGTGACATTTTTCAAAACGTCGCAGAATGTCCGTGTTTTTCGTGAAGTTTTATGAGAAACGTCGCAGAAACCTTTTGCTTACACCACATTCCGCGATATTATTTGTGACATTTTTTAAAACGTCACAAATGTATTCTGTGACGTTTTTTGAGATTTTGTGACATTTTCTAAATGTCGCAAATTGTCTTGTTTTCTTGTAGTGATGATTGAAGAATTTTTTTTAAGCATTGGGTATTATAGACTCTATTTCGAGTCCGATGAAATTGTATTGTAATAATTCCGTAGTTGTAGCCTTCTCTAAAAACACTAGAAGTACTTCTCACTCAAAGCATATTGATTAAAGTACTATTTTTTTTTAAAGAGAAAGTCAATGAATCCTTCATTACTGTTGGGTATATGCCTACAGCTAGCATGTTAGCAGATCCACTTACAAAAGGCTTACCTCTACGTGTGTTTGTAGAACACGTCTCCCATATGAGATTGTTAGGAGCCTAGCTTGAAAAGATTAGAGGGAGTTTGCCATTTTATATTGAACATGTTAGCACTTTGTAGGGATTGTTTATGACTTTTATATATGAAACATGCTTAATGATGTTTGCAGTCATTTTTGTTAATATTGACATACATATGTTGATGCATATATATAGTTTCACGAAATGACATGTACAAAAGGAGACAATTGCAAAGTCTCAATTATTGTACTACATGCATGTTGTTTTAATAGTTATTATGGTATTTGAACATCTCCAGGGTCAAATCATGTGTAGTATAAATATCATGTCAATATAATATTATATACGATTTATTTGACTGCTTTTTGATGATGGAGATTGGTATGATGGTTTGATTATATTGTCCAAGTGGGAGAATGTTAGAAATATATGGACTAATATAATCGCAACATTAATTTCATATGCATAACCATTAATCGAATTACCTCATGTATGTTTAGTAACTATAATGGGATGGTTAATAAATTACTAATTGCATTTAAGGAACATGGTAGTACCTTAATAAAATATGTTGGCCCATTAAACTATAATTCATAACATCCTTAAAATGACACAATTATCCTATTTTACCCCTTAGGGTAGAACATGTTATAAGATATAACATATGGTGAGACTGTGTATATATATAGTGTGTGCGGGTGTGAAAAATATATCAGGCCTTCTACCATTAGCTCTCTATTGCAAAAAATGTTCTTGTGTTTTTTAGGTTGTGCTAAAGGATGAAGAGAATCCACCAAAACAGTATGTCAAGCATTGAAGGTATGCCATTTCGTTATGTTGCTAAGCTATAAATAAAATGAGATATTGGCTGTGTGATGTTGATGAATGCATCTGTGAATATTACTTTCTTTCAATCATATGTCAAATTCTTTTATTTTATTTAATCCTTAGTTAATTCTATGATGGTATAATACTGGTTGAATCTTTTAAACCTTAAAACTCTTATTTTACTAGTTTGACTTCTGATTGGAATTTTAAAACATTGCAAAATGTCATATAACAGGAGTAGATTTACAATCATCGTTCTACTGAAACAAGTTATATAATGAGGAGTTTGATAAAGCAAGATCAATAAAGGAATTCTTTTATTATTTAACCAAAATGGATTTGAATAAAAGCCAATAAAAAGTGAAGTCGACGAGGTCTCCACAAGTTAAACTTGTAAAGCTTCATACATGTGATGTAACCCATTGTTGTCTCCTAGAAGGTATCTTTCAACCTCAAAGAGCCTAAGGTTTTTGCCTATTGCATGTTAAAATCAATAGGTAGGCTTGAATATCTTCTCTATGTACCTAACAATTGAACGTAGTCAAAGCTCAAAATTAAAAAGCTAGAATCTATAGGTACTTGCTAAAGTAC
The DNA here is from genome assembly GCA_027563915.1 of Erythroxylum rotundifolium. Lineage (NCBI taxonomy): Eukaryota > Viridiplantae > Streptophyta > Magnoliopsida > Malpighiales > Erythroxylaceae > Erythroxylum > Erythroxylum rotundifolium. Next base: position 18,670,013 of record JAOSBO010000009.1, on the reverse strand, counting down.
AGGAGATTGAAAAGCTTAAAAGCCTAGTTAATCACCTTTTGGGTCCAAATTTGAGATTTATCATTTATCTCCTCTCTCACAAACTGCCTATGATGTGTATCGTTCGTTTCTTGTCTTGTAATTGACCATTTTTTGCTTTATAATTATAAGTTTGTGTAATAATTATATATTATATAAATGAAATTTTACTAACAAATTGTTACAGATGTATGAAATATGAGATATTTGCTTATTTGTGACCATAAAGTTACAAATTTAAACTACAGGAATAACCTTTTTGTAAAAGTACAAATGGAAGATTACGTACATTATAATCATCCTTATACTCCACCATTACAAGAAAACTATTATTTAGCGATGGAAAATACCGACGGAAAACATAAATATTCCGTCTGTATTAAATATTATCGACGGAATGTACCGACAGACAAAAACGTCGTAGATTCGGCTGTAGCTAACTTTACCAACGGTAAAGAAACTTCCATCGGTAAATTTAGCGTTGGAGAATAACTTAACATTTGTAAATGTATCGAAAATGTACCGATCGTCACAATTTTTGTGTCCATAAATTGCCGACGGGCTAACAATTTTCCAACGCTAAATTGACTGATAGTAAGTTCTTTAACCGTATGTAAATTTAGTTACGGAATGTTTTAGTACCGTCAGTAAATTACCAACGGTAACATGTTTCCTGTTCGTAAATATGCTTCACAATTACCGACAGAATTTATCGTCCGAAGATATATATTATAGGCATTTATCGACGGATGGGTGGGTTTTTCCGTCAGTAAAGTTATTGCTTAAATTTTTTTAAAAAATATATTTTCATTATATTTAAATTATAATTGATGCATAATTTTAATAATTAAATATTTATGATATACATTTAATTTGGTTAAATAGAAATTTTGATTAATGATTAAAATTTAAAATATCTTAATTCATAATACAAACGTTATATTGTAAATAATAACTATCTGTAATACAAACTAAATGACCAATACTACACTACTGATTAGTAGCTGGTGGATCATCTGGTTGGTGCGATGACCTGCTGCCCTTACCCTTCAATTCGTCTATCTCCTGACGGAGCTGAGTGTACAGCTCTATCGTTTGTTGTTGCGCTGCCATTGACTGTTGCAACTGTTCCAATGTCTGCACTGTGCTCTCAAGCGCTTCCACTGTATTGTTGTTGGACCGCCTAGCAGATGCTACTGTACTAGACGTAGAAGATTGCGAATAACAAGTATTTGCAAATGATACTAATCCGGATATCCTCCCACGACGATCCCTACCACCAACCTCTTTTAAGGTAAGTGTCAGTCTCATTAACATTTTCAGATTGCTGAGATCACCATTCAATGGTTTGTTGTATTTGATCCTATCAGAAAGCAATATTTATATATTAGTAAGTGATAATTATTAAGCATATTATTAATATTATATCATAAATTTCACTTACATTGACTTCTCTACAACGATCATTGACGAATGTCACCCCGTCATGCTTCTTAGTATCAGTGTGCAGAAATAGTTGACGGGATATAGGTGCTACGCCTATAGACTTTTCCTTTATAGGAATAAAATGTTAATTATAAGTAAGCAAATTCAATTAAAATACAGCAAAGAAAAGAGATAAGAATATAACTGTTAATTGTAGATATTTATAAGTCTCTGTGCATGCTCTTGGTGGGTAATAGATCCTCCCGTATGTACGGGAAGACTCTCTCTCTCGGGTCTTCTACGTCTGTTGGCCGAATTACGCTTTGAAATCGACATCGTTGCATGTGATGTCCAATATGCTAGCCAACGACTCCATATTTTTCAGAAATATAAGGCGGTTGTACAGCCGCCCTACATATTGCACCAACAAAGTCACGATAACGTGTATGCGCTCTTGACTCCCATACTTTATATATGATCTCGTCCAATTGAGAATCTTAAAAAAAATTATTTCTGTAATAAAAGGAAATATATTTGATAAATACTTTTGATGTAATACTAGTATTTAATGTAAAAAATGAGTTTAACAAATTAATATTATAAAAGGAATAATTATTTCTATCGTACCTCAAACTCATGATAGTAAAATTCCTTTGTTGCCTGAGAGATATTCTTCCAACAATAGCCCTCAGAATCAATCTTCTCCTTGAATTTGATGTTATATTTCTTGAACACGGTCCAGATGGAAAAAAACTATAATATAAAAACAAATAAATTTACACCATTTTTAAAATTGTAACCTATAACTTAATTATAACATATAATGGTTCATGTATTTTCACTTACATATTATTGAC
>JAOSBO010000009.1:18635600-18652070 GCA_027563915.1 Erythroxylum rotundifolium | reverse complement strand
GATGGTTTCCTAAAGGTAATAAAGTTCCTAGCTCAATATTGACTGTAAGAAAGTTTCTTGAGATATAGTGCTTTCATATGAGAAGATAGATGCTTGTGTAAATGATTGCATACTTTACAGAAATAAATATGAGAATGCTCAATCTTATCTGACATATGGTGAATGTAGATGGAAGAATAATGGGAAATTGGAAATATCATTAATGAGCATGATCATAGGAAAAAAATTTTGCAAAAATTCTTACGATATTTTCCGTTAACTCCTCGCTTGCAAAGATTATACATGTCATCCAATTTTGCTAAAGATATGAGATGGCATCAGGAAAAACCATGTAATAATGACTTTACGAGACATCTAACGGATTATCCAGCTTGGAAAAGTTTTGATACCGTGGATCCATTTTTTGTAGTTAAGCCACACAATGTTAGACTTGGTTTAGCAAGTGATGGTTTCAACCCATTTGGGAATATGAGCACTTATTACAGTGCATGACCAAATGTGTTAGCTCTTTATAACCTTCCACCATAGCTCTACATGAAAGATCCTTATTTCATGATGTCATTTTTTATTCCTAGTTTGAAAGCTCCTGGAAATGATATTGATGTATACTTATAGTCGTTGATGATGAGTTGAAATTCCTTTAGGAGATAGGTATAGAGACATATGATGCATTTTCAAAGAGTAATTTTCAGTTACGTACAGCTCTATTATGGACCATAAATGATTTTTTAGCTTATAGTAATTTATCTGGATGGAGCACCAGAGGCAAGTTAGCATGTCCTGTTTGTAATCTTGAAACGTCTTCTTACAGGCTTCAAAATGGACGTAAAACATGCTATCTTGTTCATTGTCAATTCTTACCAACTTATCATTCTTGGAGGAGAATGCTAAAGCATTTGATGGTACCAAAGAAAATCGAAGCACACCCAAACAATTATCAGGGGATGGTGTTTTTGAACCATGCAATCAATTTTCTCAGGTGAAGTTTGATTGATTTTAAATTATGTTTATACTTTTATCTAAGGTTTTAGAAACCGGACCGGACCAACCGGTCTGATTAAAAAAGTTTGAACCGATCAGTGGTTCGGTTCGATTTCACCTAATAACCTCTATGTATTAAAACTGGTCGATTCTCTAGTGACCCGACCAGTTTTTTATCGAACGGGTCCAATCGGTCTATCTACCTAAAGGCTAGTTTCTTGTTCATTTCATCGAATTCTCTCGAACTTCTCCTCTCCTCTCCACCGCCTTCTCTTCTTAAATCAAATCAAAGTTAAGATTTCACAAATCAAGCCCTCTCCTCGCCTCCACCATTTTCTCTTTTATCTAATCTCATTTCTAACCCCTTTTTTCCTGTTTATTTCAATGGATTACAATAGTCACTCATCTCTCTCACACACAGATTCAAGGAAGCACGAAGATGAAGCTATTAAGTTTATTAAAAACAATGGGGAATTTATGGCTGGGCACTATATGTTCTTACTCGAGATATGATGTTAGAGGAGAGGAGGGTTGATTTGGTAAGCACTAAACTCTTTGATATGGTTTAAGAGTGTTTCTCCTCATATCTAAGCCATTCTAATTCCTGTTAATTTGTCCTACAACTTTTTCTTTCCATTCTTTCACGTGGTTTCATGTTTAAATTGAGGATAGCAGTATTAATTTCTTTTCCCCTTTGTATTTTCAGTGGCATCCTAGTTAATTTGAGACGACTCTTTTAGTTTCTAATTCAGTTTTGATACTGTGCATATCATCTGATCCTTCAACTAACAAAATATTTATTAGTCATACAAGTAAAAAGGCTAGTGAAGTGATAAAAATTGCGAATAAACTATGTAGTTTGGGAACTCCATAAAAAGGATAAATAGAAGAGTTATTTAACATTTGACTCTGAGGGGGATTTTAGCTTTTACATAACCTAGCAGTGGCCACCTTTTTATGTTTATACATTCATATAAAGCTTGGATAATTAAGGAGTCTAAAGCTTGACATGATTGAAGATGTCACGGATGCGTAAAGGAGTCGCAACATATATTATGTCACAATCAAAGTAATATCGATAATAAAGCTGGAGCATGTGTCTGTATATTTATAATTAAGGAGTCTAAAGCTTGACCTGATTGAAGATGCCCCAGACGTGTAAAGGAGTGGAAATTGGTGCCTTACGATTTACATGTGGTGAAGATGCCTCTTACACTGCATATAAGTCGAGGAGTGACAATTTTTCTTCATTCTTCTCATCTAGCATGTTTAAGTCTTGCCTTATTGAATTGCAATGACCTCATCATTTCATCAAACGAGTTTGTAATCAAGTCTTTAAACTGTTCAACAACTACTACTAGATGTAATCAAGTCTTTAGAGTAAAACTTCACAATACTTTTATAAGTATAGTTTACATTCTCCGCAATTTGTCTTATCTTTTACCCTTTAATCATGACAACTTCTTTTTGAAACCTATTGTTGCTATTGTGTAAGTAGTCATATTCCTCTTGTTCTAATTTAACTGAACTTTTTAGGTATTCAATCTGACCTACTTGCTTCCATTTTTTGTTTCTAATTGTTTAATATTGTTCTAAAGGTCTTTTTGCATATTCATTCTGCTGCAACTATCTTGGACAAGAACAATCTCGTGAAGTACTTTGAAACACATACTTAATGACTAGAATTTCATATAATATATGTAGTAATATGCTCACATGAACAAAGTGAAGGTAATACTTGTTAAAAGTCCTTGGTGTTTCCTTTACCCATATTTCAGCCCTTTGGTGCATGCTATTGGATAAAGAACTCTCATAGTATGTCCATCTTAAATAAGCACTATCTTTTATGTCTAGAATATTTGTATCATCACATTCAATAGTTGAAGACTTACGGATAACATCTCTTTTAGTAACTCTTCATTTTATGTCACTTCTTGCCTCATTTAGGCATTCTTGTAATAAGCAATCAACTTTAGGTCTTTTTGTACTACTATTATTTTTGTGAGAATTCGATTGCCTCTTCTGATCACTACCATGAGTTTGTTCATCAGAAACATTAAATTTAGGAACATCCAAAAACCTGCTCCTATCACTGCCATAGTATAGTCTTTTATATTTTGGTATGTTATTTAGTCTTGGGCTAGATCTTCTTTCCACTAGTGCTTATTTCTTTATTTTAGTAGAATGTGAAATGTTATTTGTATTTGTAAGATCAAGAACTTTGCCTTGAGTGTCATGCTCATTAGAACATTGGTTGGAAGTTTTTCTACTTGCACACGGTTTATGTACTAGTTGCTCCACCATTAACGATCTGCGTTGGGGCAGAGCAAATTATTTTCTTGTTCTAAGCTACAAAAGCATAACTACAATTGCCCTCACATCAGTCTCATTAAAGCTTTAAACTTTTCTTTTGGTGTCCTATTTTCTTGATATCTTTCTTTTCTTGTCAAATTTGTAATGCTCATAATTATTCATTTCTTCTAATTTATCTTTATTGTAATGGTCAGAGTGTTGGTCGTCTTATGTGAGCTTTGCTTGAGATTGTCTTGAAAAGAGGTTGGGCACAATTATCCTAAAAGGCTTTGAACTTGTGCAAAGTGGTAAACAGGAGGATGTGGAGTATAAGGATGGTGAGTACATACTTTATCATAAATACTTTATGTTGAAGAATCAGTATATTGATGAGGATCACACGTTAACTTTCACTGTTCCAATCTATGAAACATTAACTCCTCAAAATTTCATTCATGTTCTGTCTGATAGATGGATTCAATCATAGACTGTTTGCTCTTACAAGAAAATATGTGCGTCTTACTGTTGTTTTTGTAAAAAAACATGCAATATTTAAATAATTTTATTTGATGGAAAAGAATGAGTATCTAAAAATTTTATTTTAAAAAAATAAGAACTCCCAATATTTTTCTTTACAAATTTCTATAATATTTAGAACTCTATTTCATATCAATTTTTGGTTTTGATAGTTAGGTTATATATTCTTTCAGCTATTTAATTTGTTAAAAACTAACAATATTTCAATTAGGCTATTTGAAGTGGAGCAATTGCTAAAGCAAAGTTTAATAAGTGAGTAACATCTGCTGGTCTTTTGTGTAGAAGTTGATGCAAATACTTTGGATGAAAGTGCAATTTACGAATCTTTAAATAGCATTGGAGAATTTGAAGCTTTTAACAATAATCAGACACAATCTTCTTCAAAAATATAGTTTTTATTTTTATTGTTATTTTAAGTTTTATATTAGATTCATATCTATTTATTATTAGTTTATTATATAATAATAGACATTGGTGCTTTTTTATTTCAATAAAATATTTTATTTTCATTTATTCTTATAAATTTTACTTCTTACTTATTATGTACCAGTTTTATAGCAGTTAACTACCGATTGAACCTCTAAACCTTAAACATTTCCTTTGACCGGTTCGATGTCCGGTCCAATTTTTAAAACATTGATTTTATCTGTATTCTTTTTTTTCTTGTTTTCGTTATTTTTATTAAACAATTAAATTTTGGAAAGACTATAAGGAAAAGAAAGCATAGGGATGCTTTATTGATTGGAAATTGGAGAAAAAAGAGTATTTTTTTTCAACTCTCATATTGCAGAACACTTAATTTGCAACATAATTTAGATGTCATGCATATCGAGAAAAATGTAGGTGATAACATAATTAAGACTTTGTTGAACATTGAGGGGAAAAGAAAGGATACTATAAATACTTGTTTTGATTTAGAATCCATGGGTATATGTCCTGAGCTTTATGCAACTCCTACAAGTGATGGCAAGTATGCATTTCACCCTACATGTTATACAATATCTAAAGTTGAAAAACGAGCATTTTGTCAGTTCTTAATTAATCTAAAAGTTCCACATGGCTATTCTTCCATTATTTCTTGATGTGTGAGTCTTATTGAATGCAAAATTTTTTGAATGAAATGACATGATTGTCATGTATTTCTTCATCGATATCTCATTTGTCTATACGTGGGTTATTGGGTAAAGAGGTATATGAAGCATTACTTGAGTTGTGTACTTATTTAACAGAGTTATGTGCTAAAGTTTTGCATTTTGATGATTTGGAGAGACTTGAAAAATCAATTCCTTTTACACTTTGTAAATTGGAGAAATATTTCCTCCCTCATTTTTTGACATAGTGGTGCATTTAACCATTCATCTTGGGAGTGAGGCTAAATTTGCTGGGGCTGTACAATATCGATGTATGTATCATATAGAATGATGTTTGCATAAGCTTAAATCATATGTGAGAAATAAGGCACATCTAAAAGGATCAATTGCAGAGGCATATATTGTGCAAGAATGCATGCATTTTTGTTCAAGGTATTTGCACAAAACTGAAACTAGGTTGAATCGTGTTGGAAGAAATGATGAGGGAAGTGATGCTCATTCTCATTCTAGGTTTCAATTTCCTCACAAGTTGGTTGGCCTTTCCTCAGGAAAATATATGATGACTTGAGCTTAGCTGAATGGGCTCAAGCTAGAATGTATGCACTAAAAAATTGTGAAGAAATCAGAGAGTTTATAGAGTAAGTTCTCTTAACTTTTGAAATGAGTCATTTTACATAATTTTTTAATGGTATATATATTCTTGAAGTAACTACTAATATTTTACTTATTTTTAATGTGAAGCATGCATAAAGAAAAGCTTAAGAGGAAGGATCCTAGAAATGTAGAAAGAAGATATCAAAAAGAATTCCATCGGTGGTTCAAGAAATATGTAAGTACTATAAATATATTTTGTCCTATAATTTTTTATAAATAACAATTTATATAATATAAATATTTAATTCTCATTACTTATGATAGGTCACCGAATTGCATGATAAAGGAAGTGAAATGGTTAGTGATCAATTATTGCATTTACCTTATGGGCCAGACAAGTGAGTTTATCGATATAAAAGCTTCGTCATTAATAGTTGGAGGTTTAACACAAAGGAGAGAGATTAGCAATTGAAATCACACAATAGTGGAATTTTTGTAAAATGTGATGTGAACACAAGCAATTTGGATTATTTTGGTATTTTGATAGATATCATACAATTAAATTGTCATAGGGGAAATAGTATCATTTTATTTAAGGCTAACTGGTGGGATGTGTATCATGAAAGTGGATATAAGGTTGACAAGTTTGGGTTTCCTATGGTAAATGTCACAGGCAAGTTGAAAACTGATAAACCATTTATTTTAGCTTCTCAAGCTAAACAAGTTTACTATGTAAGAGATATTAAGGAGCTCAATTGGCAGGATTTGTATGATTTCCTGATGATGATATAAGAGATGAGTCATGCCAAGAAAATGAAAATTTTGGCTTTACACTTCACGAATCTACTTTAGAGGATGATACTGATACAATATCTTTGGATAGATCTGATCTAGATGTTGCAATTGTTGAAGAAAATTCATTAAATATTGAGACTAGGGGTGCCGGAGAAGAGGAAGAAACTGATTGTGATGAAGATACTTTTATGGATGATGATGAAACAAATTCAGTAAATGAAGATGAAGAAGGCGACGATGACAATGATTGAGCATTGACAAGAATTTTGTCTTTAATTTTGAATAGGTTAAGACTTTTTCTTAATATTTTGGAACAAGATTTTTATTATATTTAATTTTTTTGATGAAATTTCAAAGTTGTGTATACTTTGAAAAAATTGTCTTTAAAAACATTTAATTGTCTTGTCACTAAAAAACTCGTATTTGTAATGAAAAAAATAATTAGTCACAAAAAATTTTCACTAAATTACGAATAGTAGTGATCATAGTTATAGTTCAGTTATTATGACAATATGTAGTAAACACTAATTAATTGAATATTTATTGACAAAAGTTTTGTCACAATAGTGAAAATATTATGTTATAATAAACTGTTTCGTCATTACAAAAAAAATATTAGTGACCACACTATGATTTGTCACAAAAAATAGAAAATATCAGTTACCAACATATTTTTGTCACAATTACAATTAATTTCCTCCAAAATTATTTTGGCGTCAAATGTCATAGGCTTTTAGTGACAAAACTTAGTGATAAATTAAATGTTAACACTATTAATATATTAATCGTGACAATTTAATTGTGAAAGAAACTAAATTGCTGCAATTACTATTGTACTAGTGAAAAACATATAAATTATCACAAATAATTGAAACAATAGTGTCAATCAATTGTCTAGTCACTAAAAAAACTTGTATTTGTGATGACAAAAATAGTTAGTCACAAACAAATTGTCACTAAATTATGAATAGTAGTGACCATAGTTATAGTTCTATAATTGTGACAATATGTAATAGACACTAATTAATTGAATATTTATTGAAAAAATGTTTTGTCACACAGCAGTCAAAATATTGTATGTCGATAAAATGTTTCGTCACCATAAGAAAATATTATTAGTGACCACACCATGTTTTGTTACAACAAACAAAAAGTATTTACTTACCAACATATTTTTTGTTATAATTACAATTAATTCCCACCAAAATTATTTTGACACCAAATTTTGATAGGCATTTACTGACAAAAATTAATGTTCAAAGAAAAATTGACCCTATTAATATATTAATAATGATAACTTAATTGTTAAAGATACTAAATCATCACAATTAATCCAAACAATAGTGTCATTCAATTGTCTTGTCACAAAAAACCTCATATTTGTGACGAAACAATAGTTAGTCACAAAAAATTTCATTAAATGTCTTCACTCTTTTAGTAGGTAACAAGTGCTGCAACAGTCTCTATAGATGGTGACATTACCAAATTATGGCACATGCGTTTGGGATACATGGGTGAGAAAGGTTTAAGGTTGTTAAGGAAGAAAGGCCTACTTTGTGGTCAAAGTATTGGTAAGATGGACTTTTGCGAGCATTCTATCTTTGGAAAGAAGAAAAGAGTAAGTTTCAGTTCTCCAGTTGTCCACAAAACTAAAGATACTTTGCATTATATTCATTCTGATCTTTGGGGTCCCTCGTGTGTTCCATCTAAAGGTGGTGCCCAGTATATGTTGACTTTTATTGATGATTATTCAAGGACGGTTTGGGTGTATTTCTTGAAACATAAGAATGGTTTTTTCTTAACCTTTAAACAATGGAAAGTTTTGATTGAAAAGCAGAAAAGAAAACATGTTAAGCGGCTATGCATAAATAATGGTTTGGAATTTTGTAGGGGTGAATTCAATGAATTTTGCAGGAATGAAGGAATTGCTCAGCATCACATCGTCAAAATGAATCCTCAACAAAATGGAGTCACCGAGCGCATGAACTAGACTCTTTTGGAAAGGGCTTGGTGTATGATCTCTAATGCAGGGTTGACACTTGACTTTTGGGCAAAAGTCATTGCTATGGCTTACTACATCGTCAACCACTCTCCTTGTGCTCCTTTCGATTTCAAGACTCCAGAGGAAGTTTGGTTAGGTACTCTTACTGATTACTCTACTTTAAGAATATTTGAGTGTCTAGCATATATGCATGTCAATGAGGGAAAGTTAGAGCCTAGGGCTAAGAAATGTATTTTTCTTGATTGTGGTTCAAAGGTAAAAGGATATCGTTTGTAGTGTCTTACTCCCAAGTCACCTAAATTTGTAATTAGTAGGGATGTTACATTTGATGAATCCTCTATGTTGTATCCTGAAAAAGAGTTTTGTAATCCTTGTAATTTAGAAAAACGTGATAGTACACAAAATAGTGGAGTTAGAGATTGGTAGTTCAAGTCTTTCACAGATGTCTTCTACACATCAGACAGATCAAGTTAATGAACTAGATCCTGATCATGTTCAAGATGAACTAATAGAAGAAGAACATTCCATAGCCAAAGATAGACCAAAACGAGAGATTCGACCACCACAAAGGCATGCAAATTTAGTTGCATATGCTTTTTCAAGGACATAAGAAACAGGTGGAGATGGTGAACCTTCCACATATATGGAGGCAGTTTCAAGTGTTGATGCTGATAAGTAGGTGGTGGCTATGAATGAAGAAATGGAATCTCTATGTAAGAAAGGTACTTGGGTTCTGGTGCAGCCTCCAAAGGGTAAGAAAATTGTTGGTTGCAAATGAGTCGTAAAAAAAAGGTACTTCAGGTGTTGAAAATGCAAGGTATAAAGCACGTTTAGTTGTAAAGGGATATACTCAGGTATAAGGTGTTGATTTTAATGATGTTTTCTCATCAGTGGTGAAACATAGCTCTATTTGTGTATTACTTGTATTGGTTGTCATTTTTGATTTGGAATTAGAATAGCTTGACATCAAGACAGCATTCTTACATGACAAATTAAATGAGTAGATTTATATGAAACAAACTGAAGGATTTGAAGTGGCAAGAAAAGAAGACCAGGTGTGTTTGTTAAAGAAACCCTTGTATGGATTGAAGCAGTCTCCAAGACAGTGGTATAAGAGGTTTGATTCATTTATGTTGGGCATGATTTTTCCAAGAACATGTATAATAGTTTTGTTTACTTTCAAAAGTTAGATGATGGCTCATTAGACGATGTTGTTATATGTTGATGATATGCTCATTATTGGCAAAAATATTACATATATTAACCATTTGAAGGCCTTATTGCATGATGAATTTGAGATGAAAGATTCAAGAGCAGCAAAAAAAAATTCTAACATGGAGATAAGACGTGATTGAGGAGCTGGTAATTTTTCTCGACCCAGAGGAATTATCTCAACAAAGTTTTGGAGAGATTTAGCATGTAAGATGCCAAAGCAATTAGTACTCCTCTTATTAGTCATTTTAAACTATTTGCTGCCTAATCACTATAGTCACAGGAAGAGGAAGATTATATGGCACAGGTTCTATATTCTAGTGTCGTCGGTAGTATTATATATGCAATGGTATGTACTCTTCCTGATATTTCACAAGCTGTTAATGTTGTTAGCAGATATATGGCCAACCCTGGGAAAGAACATTGGTAGGCTGTGAAATGGATTCTCAGATATTTCAAGGGTACTTCAAACTTTTGTTTGGAGTTTGGTAGAACCAACAACACTTTAGTTAGTTTTGTAGATTCAGATTTTACTGGTGATCTCTACAGACGCAGATCCCTAATAGGTTATATATTTTGCATTGAAGGTTGTGTCGTTAGTTAGAAAGCTACTCTACAACATGTAGTGGCTTTATCTACTACTGAATCAGAATATATGTTAGTCACTGAGGCTATCAAATAAGCATTATGGTTAAGAGGTTTATTCAGTGAATTATCTCCATATTAAGGGGTTACTACCATTTATTGTGATGGTCAGAGTGTTATTCTTTTGAAAAAAGGCCAAATGTATGATGAGAGAATGAAGTGTATTAATGTTAAGTATCATTTCATTTGGGATATTATCACAGAGAAGAAGGTCTTTATTTAGAAGATAAACACTAAGGATAATCCTATTGATATGTTTACGACGGCTCTTCCAATTACAAGTTCAAGCAATGTTTAGACTTAATCGGGATTTATAATTGGTGATAAAATCTTTAGGGCAATGCCAGAGAAGGTGGATCATATCACTAATTATTCGAGACCAAGTCAAGGTGGAGATTTGTTGAAAAGTTGGGTGCCTTGGTCCCTCAAAGGCATCCAAGTCAATGTTTTGGTGAGCAAATGATGTTGGCCTCCTTCAAATTAATTGTTTCACATTTTCTCAGTCAACAAATGTGCGCTCCCACATTTGGCTTGTAGCAAAAAATGTCTACATGATTTGGAAATTTTTGGGCTGACAAATTCATGTTTCACATTTGCTGAAGATTTGTGGCGAAATTAACGGAAGCCTTGGACGAATGCTTGGAATCTTCTCTATAAATAGAGAAGTCTACAAAAGCCCTCCTTGCACCATTTCCTTCTTTCAAAACCATCTCTCGTAGTACTCTTCCTTTCTGTTTTTTTGAATTCCGTTTGGGAATTTTTTTATTAAAAGACTTCTTGTGCCAACCTTCTGTAATTATTGTACGTTCTCCATATATTAGTGAATTTGGCCCATCCTTCGACCATGGACGTAGATCACATTAACCAAACTACGTAAATCTTTGTATTCTGTCCCATTTTATTTTATATTTCTCTATTTTGTTAATATTTTTGGACCATTAAATTCAACCGGGATTCAATCTAAGGGCCTTTTCCCTAACACATAGTATAAAACTAAGAAAAGAAATACAATTATCCATCTTAATCAGTGGCATCTATAAATAGACCTCCAATAGCTTCAAGTTCCTTATAGCAAAACACTCCAACTCTCTCAACAAGTTTAACACACCCATATCACCTACTCTTAATTATCCTTTATAGCAATGGGTGTTTATAATACAAGGATATTTGCTAAGAGGCCAATATGTTAGTTTAAGTCTTTGTAGCCAATCAATTAGATGCAAATTAATGTATACATTATTTTAATTAATTAAAAAGGCTTTATTTATCTTTATGTATTAATTTAATTAATATTTTATGTTATAATATTAAAGGTAAAATCCTTGGAATAATTACTATGTAATTGAAATTATATTGAGAATAATTATGATATTTATTTTACACTTATGTATTATTCCTAAATATTCCTAGTTGTAGTTTCATCAAGACGGAATATTGTTGAAACAGTAAAACTAGCACAAATTATGTTTCTTTCTTATGAAAAAGAGTAATCAATCTTGTAAATTAAAGTATGGAAATACTTAAACTAATATGTAGATGATTATTAGAGAATAAGTCACTAAACTGACCCGATTATGAGAATTTCGAATGCAATATTAATTATATGTTTGTGGATTATCTCATAATGATGGTTATATAATTAACCCTTAGACTTTAGATTATCAAGGTATCTCATGTGAAAATTATTATGTCTTGATGTTATTTACGAATCATCATAGGATAATTCAGTTGGTAGTGCTTGGATGCAATATAAACCATACAGAGATAGTTGAGTAAGTCAATAAAGGATTTGTCACTCTAAAGTAATTAGAGAGCATGTTCAACTGTTCTTGTTTAGTAATGATTTATGGAATTATCTGGCCAGAGTGAAATGACATTTGAAAAGGTGTTTTCAATTTTCAATTATAAATCAAGTACTAATTAGTAAGGATGAACATGATTGGATGAAAAAAGTAGACATTGTATCTACACTCTGTCTAATTAGAACATTGGATGATGAATGGATTAAATTATACCCCATAACCATACATGGATAGGTTAAGTCAATTTTTTTAACATTCCTGATATTTGGGTAATCAACATTCCTGATATTTGGGCAATCATGACATGTTGCTAGACGTCAATCATGATTTATGATTATAAATTGTTTAATTAGAGATTTAAAGATAAATTACAAGAAGTTTTAGTTTATCTAATTATAATTGTGAATTAAAATTGTAATTTATAACCATTTCCAATTTATTAGGAACCTAATGGGTCATATATCAAAGAGCAATTTGTGAAAGAAAAATCAATTTAATTAAGTTAGACTTAATTATAAAGTTTGAGAAACTTTAGGGATCAAATATGAGATATCTGATTTATTAAAATTAAATTTATTATAATTTTAATTTTAATTTTAATTTTAATTAAATAAATTTAATTTAATTTAAAGTCCATAAAGATTTTTCTATTTAAATAAAGGAAGAACATTAAGAAGCTACCACTTTTGTCTTCTTCCTTTCATATCAGTCTTAAGAATTGCTCTTTAGATGCTATCATACGTAGAATAATTGAATAGCTCGTAATTGATCAATCAGAAAAGGTTTCAAAGTTTTTCAACAGGAAGACGAATAAGATACAATTTTTAATTCTTTTTGTGTTTTATTCAAGTTTTTTCAATTATCAGGATTTGCTTGAAATCCATAAAAAGTTTTATTTTTTGCTGCACTTGTGATTTGATCACAGTTGGATACTAACAATGGTATCAGAGCCTCCTTTAGTTATTTATCTTAAATTAGATGCTTGATTGTTATTGATGTTGATAAAACAAAAATTAAGGTTTTAAGATTTTGAATCTACTTATGCTACTATATTAAGATTGTTCTTCTCTGTTCTGATTTTAAATAATTGACAAGAACGAGGTTTATGCATTCTGGGCCATCTTCTTTTTGTGTTATGGAATCTTGCTTCCACATGCTTTGAATGTTTCAATGACTACTTTTATTTTGCTTCTAGAATATTGAAGAATACTCACATATGATGTGCTCTGTTTATGCATATATCATAGTTTCTAAAACTTAATTCTGCATTATGCATTGCCTGTGATTATGCACAATTGCATCTGGAATTTTGTTTTTTGCATTTTACGTTTCTAGAATGCCCATGTATGGATTCTAAAACAAATTGATTTGCATCTACATTGTTTTATTTCTATCTACATGTGTTCCCTATTTCTACTATTGTGTTTGTCTTGTCTGTGTTTACTGCGTTTAAAGATTACACAAACAAATGGTTTAAAAACCACTTGAGAAATGTCTCACCAATGGCAAAACATTGCTGGTGATTGTGGATCGTTGACGCCACTAATTGGCGTCACCACCGTGAAACACAATGGGTGAAAAATTACCTATGGCCGTAGGCGGTGAACAACTTGACGGTAACAATTCACCAATGTGGAGGGTTAACAGTCGATAGTTAAAGTAATTGGAGGAACATGGAGCACAAGTCGAAGAAAGGTGGGAAGCGTTTAGAAAATCGTGGGAGGCAATTATAGAAGCAGATGGTTCTCGGAGTGTATCTATAGCAAGTGTGACTTGTTCATGCAATGCATGCGCTAGTTGACCACCTTTTGACCATAGGGCGCGTGCAACGCCATCCCTTTTTATTTTTTTTAATGTTTTCAAAAAACCTTAAATTTCAATATTATATTAATTTAATAGAGATTAAATTAATTTGTACTCCTAATAAAATTATAAAGCGTTTTACTAAATTTTGAAAAAAAATTCAAAGAGAATTTTATTAGGAAAAGTTTTGAAATTTAATTTAATTTTTCAAGAGTTGAATTATTAAAATAAATTTGTTATCAAATCAATAAATTAGAATCATGCAAAAAATTTTAAATAATTTCTTTCATAATTAGATTATGTTTGAAATTAGAAATATAATGAAATATTATTATTTTTTATGAGATTGACAATTTTTGAAATTTAAATCCATCAATAAAATATTAATTATAAATTAGGAACGTGATAGTTGCCTTCCATTGTTTGAGAATAAAACCAGAATTTTGTTTATTGCTTAGCTTGTTGACAAGGTTATTTTAACCCTAATATGTTTTATCTTAAATTAATGGGTCCTACTTAACTAAAGTTGTATGATTTGCATGAGTAAACTCAATGATCATATAGATTTAAGGTAGGGTTAAAAATAATATATGTGGTATGTTTTGGCAAAAGTTGTCACCTAACGATTCTAGGAGTCATATAAGATGTGATTGAAAAGTAGTTTTCTACCTAATTTAATTTTAGTTCATTTATTGAGCAAACTCAAGATTAATTAACCTTAAATAGGATCCTAGCCCAATAGAAAATTATTTGATAATTTTTCAATATAATAGTAAGGGCTATTATTTTGAATAAAATAGTGGGAGTAATCAAATAATTTTAGAGTTCTTATTTTATTTAATTTTCGATATAAACTAATATTTGCTCCTTTTATGTTTTTTTTTTGTTATTAAATTTGAAGATGAGTATTACCAACTGACATTGAGGAGCATCATGGATGCTAACAAGCCAAGTAGACCCAACTTTTGGACTAGTTATGAAACTTAAGAATATTTTTTAGGCAAGAAAAGAAGTTATACGTTCTTGATACTCCTGCTTCTTCAGAACCTTGATCAGATGCAACTAATGAAGATTGGGAGAAATATCGACACTATGTTGATGACGTTGAACAAGCTACATATGTGATGTTAGCTTGCATGTCTCCTAAACTCCAGGGGTAGCATGAGAACATGAATACACCTATTATGATACTGCATCTCAAGGAATTATTTGGTCCACAAATTAAGGTGGAGAGATATCAAATCTCCAAGGCACTATTTCAATGCAAGATGGCAAAAGGATCTTTAGTCAACCTACATGTGCTGAAGATGATTGGGTGTATTAAAAACTTGGCCAATTAGGTTTTGTCATGGATCACAAGTTAAGTTTTCATCTAGTGCTGCATTCTCTAAGTTCAAGCTTTTTACAGTTTGTCATGAACTTCAACATGAACATGAAGGACATGACATTTCTTGAACTATTGAATATGCTCAAGACTACGAAAGGGTGCCTTAAGAAGGAAGCAAGTTATGTACTTATTGTCGGTTCTTCTAAAAGCAAGATAAAGGTCTTTAAAAAGAATAAGAACAAGAAATAGAAGGCTTCTATTGAAGTAGTAAAGGCCAAAGGAGGTGTCAAGAAGAAGAGAAATGAAAAGGGCATACGCTTTCATTACAGAGTCAACAAATATTGAAAGAGGAACTGCCTACCTTATCTTGCTAGCCTGAAAGATAAGAAGCTTAAGAAAGTTGTCTCTTTAGGTATGTTTATGATTGAGATTAATCTTTCTACTTCTATTCTACATACTTAGATACTAGATGTGGTTCTCATATTTGTAATAACATGCAGATGTTAACATGGAATAGATTGTTGAAGAAAAGCAAAGTGTACCAGCGAGTTAGCAATGGAGCAAGAGTTGCTGCATTAGCTATAGGAACTTATAGTTTAACTTTACGTTTTAGCTTTTTATTAGAACTTGATAATCGTCATTATGTTCCTGTTATTGCAAGAAAAATCAGTTCTATTTATTATTTGGATTTAAATGGATTTGTCTTTGTAATTAAGAATAACAGTTCTTCTTTTTGTAAAGATGATGTCTATTTAGACCTGGACTACTTACAAATGATTTGTATGAGTTATGCAGCACCCCCTTACCGCAGGGTACACACCGGGACGCCCGCAAGTCATTCTGGTACATATCCTATGATAAGGGTGAGCTACGAACAATCACTATAATCACTTCACATGGCATCATAATAAAACATCAATATAGAAAAAACACGATCTTTTAAAACCAACTTTTCCTCATTTCATTTCATCAAAATCAAACTGTTTACACATCTATCATCTTGTACTATCTGTACATAAATCCAAAATCCTTGTACAAAATGCTATATGAAAGAGGAAAAACATTAGATCTATCTAGGCCATCCCCAAAAGTCCTAGCTGACCAACTTGTGAGCCATGACTTCTCTCGTCAAAACAACCTACACGGCTGGAAAAGTCCCTATGAAACTAGGAGTCTACTCTCGGTCCTAAAAAGACAACGTTGAAATTTTGGTGAGTTTTGCGAACTTAATAAGGTAACCATCATCAATGGTTCACTCAATTCATACAACACATTAAACATACCATGATTTTCCATCGATCAAAAGTCACATATTTTTCACATAAGTATAAGGCATTATGCCTTTCACTCAATCAAGCATATTTAATCAAATGCATATGAAATACTCAT
>JAOSBO010000009.1:18592007-18613861 GCA_027563915.1 Erythroxylum rotundifolium | reverse complement strand
GAAAAAGTATACACAATTCAACCCCCCTTCTTGTGTGTTGATTATCATTGTACTAATTTGTGATTTACTTCAGTTTTGACATCCATTTGATGGATCTCCGAGTCATACATTGTAGCTAGTACTAAGATGAGCCTAATGGTTTTGAATTTCACCACTGGTGAGAATATTTCCTTATAATCAACTTCCTCCTTCTGCCTATATCCTTTTGACAAGCCTAGCCTTGTATATCATAGTATCTACTTTTGTAACTCCTTCTTGTAACTTGAACAACCATCTATTTTCTATTAATTTGGCTTTAAGTGGCTTAGGCACTAATATCCAAGCCATATTCTTCATTAGAGAAGAATATTCTCTCTTACATGCCAACTTCCACTGTTCAACATCACTTCTGCTCATAGCTTCTTCATAGGTTTTTGGTGCTCTGCAATCTATAGATTCAGCAACAAGACATGCAAATTGGACTAAGTTAGAGTCTATGTACCTCATATTAGGAATTTTCTGTCTTAGTTGTCTATCTCTAATGAGTTTATAGTCTTGTAGAGCTTCGAGTGAGTTTCCCGCAGCTGCTTAAAAGACTCTTTCCTAACTTTCTTCTTTTATTTCTTCAATCCTTTGTTCATGATGATTAGGGCCTGGCACAGGCTCCTCATCATAATATTGTGTTAATACTTCTTTAGTTTCTGTTTCTGGTAGCACGTAGAAGGGGATTGAAGTGCTTGAAGTTCCAAGTTACTTCTGAACTTCCTTTTATAAGTTAGAGTCTGCATTCTTCCTCCATAACAAAGGAAATTAATTTTCCTTAAAGATCTCATCTATACTAATAATAGTTTTGAAACCTCCCTGTTGAAGTAGTAGGATCTTGTATCCTTTAACTTCTTATGGATAACCTAGGAACACTCCCTTCGCTACTTTAGGTTCCAATTTTCCCTCTTTTTGGTGTGCATAGGCAGTACATCCGAATGTTCGTAGGTAAGTCAAGTTTGGCTTCTTCCCATTCCAGACTTCCTGTGGAGTTTTGTACTCATTTGCAGAAGTAGGTAACCTATTTACTAGGTAGGTTGTAGTCTTGATTGCTTCCCCCCATAGGGATTGTGAACATCCTGATGAAATTAGCATACACCTAGTCTTCTCTAGGGGTGTTTTGTTGAGCTTCTCAGCTACCCCATTCTCCTGAGGTGTGGCTCTCAGTGTTTTAAGCCTTTGTATTCCTTTCTTACTACAGTAGTCTTCAAATTCCTTATTGTAGTATTCCAGCCCATTATCTATCCTAAGGCATCTCAACTTATTTCTTGTCTGATTTTCCATCAGTGTATGTAACTTGATGAAGATTTCTAATGCTTCATCTTTCCTTTTCATAGGGTAAACCCAACACTTCCTTGCTCTATCATCTATGATTGACATGAAAAATATGTTCCCTCCTGAAGTAGGTACTTGAGCTGGCCCCCATAGATCACAGTGAGCATATTTCATGGTCTCTTTAGCCCTCTTTGCTCCTTTCTCAAAACTTGTCCTATGGTGCTTTCCTAGCATACATGATTCACAGAACTCCAACTTTTTATGTCTTTTCTAGAATTGGTCCTTGGTTTGAAAGATGCAAAAGACTCTTGTTCCTTGCATGTCCTAACCTTGAGTGTCATTGCTTAGTTAAATCAAACTCTTAGTTTCCAATAGCTAGGTTCACTTTAGTGGTGCCTATTACGTAGTAGAGCCCCCGTCTTTCAACTCCCCTAATAATCACTCTTCCATCTTTTAGGATTTCTCTAAGTCCATCCTTAGACCTAATCTTCAAAGACACTTTCTGATATAAGGTTTCTTCTTACTCCAGGCACAAACCTAACATTAGTTAAAGTCCTTTTCTTTCCATCAAACATATTGATGGAGACATTTCCTATACCTTTAGCTTGTTATTGTCTTGAGTCTGGAATCTTTACCTTGACATTCACTGGTTCGAATGAGATGAACCAATCCCTATGAAGAGTGACATACATTGTACAGCCTGAGTCAAAGATCTACTCTCTGCTAAGATCTTCACTCTCCTCTATAATAGCTAGCAACTCATCCCCACTAGATTCTTCAGGTTTCTCCGCATTTCTAGCATCTCCACCTTGTGCAGCCTTGTCTCTTTTCTTCTTTCTACAATCTCTGGCAAAATGCCCCTCTTTATCACAGTAGAAATATTTCTTACCTTTAGTCTTTTTCTTCTTTTCTGCATTTTCTTTGGACTACTTGTCCTTGCCATTCCCTTTCTACCAATTCCCTTTCTTACTGTTCTTTTAATGATTCTTCTTTTCTTGTTTATTATCTATAAACCTAACTTCTGTATCCTTTTTAAAAGGATTATTGTCCATGATTTCTTCCATTGGTGAGTCCAATACCCTGTTGACCGTGAGAGATTCTACAATGGAATGCTTAATCACCTTCTTAAAGGCATTGAAGTCTAAGGGTAGGGCCTTTAGAATTACTACTGCTTGGTGATCTTCCGAAATCTATTCACCTGTAGCTTCTAAATCTTGCAATAATTTAAACAAATAATCAAGGTTTTGATCCAGAGGAACAGTTGTATTCATCTTATAATTGGCCAGATTATGCAACAAAGTCATCTTATTAGGCAAACATCTTTTAGCATAAATTTCATCAAGTCTCAACCAAAGTTTCTTTGTAGGATTACAGTTCTGTACTTTTCTAATCACATTAGGTGATAAATGTAGCATTAACTTGTAGTATGGAAGTCTTTGCAACTTCAAGGTTTTAACAAGGTCAATTTTTGTATCAAATTGGTCTTCAATTGCACCATAACAATCATAAAATTCTAGTAAGGCTTACATTTGAATTTTTCAAATAGTGAAATCTTCCTTACCAGTGAACACATCCATTTCTTTACCCACCATTTTGTCACGAAAGATTAAAAAGAGGACAAGAAAGTAGAAATCTTGAAAGTGTCTAATCTGTAACAAGTAGACTAGGAAACTGGTGTGAAGATTTAGGCTTACCATATGATATTACCTTTACCTTCTTGATGAGTCTTTAATGCGTAAATGTTCAAAATTGCTGAATTGGCTCTGATACCACTGATGTTAAGATCTTTGAATCTTTGGGTTTTCTTTTTCTCAAAGAATTGCGTTGCTTGGTTTGATTTTGTAGAAAATATGAAAATAAGAAGATGATATTTTACTTGGTTTGATAGCTTTGAGCTATCTACATCCAAGGATCAATCTCACAATTTGGTGGTTCCATTAGCTTCAAAAAAGAAAGGTTACAAGAGTTGAGTGTTTCTCAACACCTGCATAGTTTCCCTCAAACTCTCTAATACTCTTAGTAAGTACTTTAGCACTCTCTTAACTTTTTCTTCTCATTTGAAACAGATAGGTGATTTCGTGTATGTGTGTAATGAGTTGTGTTTAACTCTAGACGTGTATCTATTTTTATATTCATATGAGGCTTCCCTTCTTAATGAGTTATTAATCTATTCACTCTTTTAATTCACACAAACCATGCTTTTGTTTTTTTTTTAATGAAGTGTTACGTTTTGCTTATCCTTGAGTTTCTGCCCATGTGCTTTCCACGTGAGTGACTTATACTTTTGTCTATTATGCTCCGCATTTTGCTCCTCATTTGGACTGCCTCTCTTCTTCGACATTTCTCTAGATGCTTCTCATTTCTTCTACACGCCTAACCCTAAAATCCCCAAATCTTGTTTCAGGTTGATGATTACATTAAGAGTTTATAAAGAATATGTGATTCTCTTTACAGTGTATGTTAGAAAACTCAATTTGATGTTGAACTTTTAAATTGGAGTCTATACGACCTGACATCTGTGGTCAATAGTTTCAGAAGCAAATGGATCAGCAATTATCATTGAGAGAACGGAACGTGAGTGACCCTTGGGTTCATCGTGTGACTTCGTGTGTTTGCCTTACATGCAACACACGACTATGAGATCATAGCTGTCTGTCAAGCCTTGGGAAGAAAAGATGCCTTACATGCAACAAGCGATTTAGTGGAAATTTCTTTCAACGCTAAGGTTAATGTGGCTCTGATTCCTTCTCTCGATCTTATCCTTTAGACACCTTTTTTATAAAATTATAAACGTACATAAAAACATTCGATAACAGTTTTTCGCATGGAAGATGCTGCCATGTTTATTACAATATTATTTCGAGATTGAAATGTTAAGGAAAAATTGTCACATCATGCTCGCTAACAAGTTAATATCCCAAGAGCAACTGGTTATTCTCTGTTGTTATCACACATAGATTAGGTCTCCGTCAAATAATCATCAAGAGTACGTCAGGAATCAAATGGCACATCCTAAAATATATTCCCTTTCAGCTTATATTCTGTCATAAGCAACGAAATGAAAAATAATTATACTCGGCTCACCACGGACTGGCCTCCTTAAATACACCTCCAATGGCGTCAAGTTCCTCGCAGCAAAACTTTTGCAAGTCTTTGAGCAAAGTTCCCTAGACTCCTACGCAGTCTTCTCTTAGTCTGTGAAATATTCACAGCATGGATATAGTCACAAGGTTGGTTGCAGAAAAGCCAGTGGTGATCTTTAGCAAGAGTACTTGTTGCATGAGCCACTCCATTAGGGCGCTCATATGCAGCTTTGGAGCTAATCCTACAGTTTATGAGTTGGATCAAATTCCAAATGGGCAACAGGTTGAGAGTACATTGCGACAACTGGGCTGTCAACCAAGCGTACCGGCGGTGTTCATCGGGCAGCAGTTTGTCGGTGGTGATCAGCAGGTGATGAGCCTGCAAGTGAGGAATCAGCTAGGAACAATGCTGAGGAATGCAGGAGCAATTTGGATTTGAATAACAAATACTATACTAGTGATTTCTTAGGCTTTAACACTATATAATGCTGCTACTTCTAATCAAGCTAGCTAAATATATCAGTTGGTGTTTTGATTTTGCCGAGTAAAGTGCTGAGGACCAGTCCATACATACCTGATAAGGTCTATCTAATAATAAAACTCCTATTCTTCTTTTTTTCTTTTTTGGTTTGTCTTTCCTGAGAGAAACCTGAAAACTTGTCCTGATTCTGGTTCATATCATTAACTAAAATTACTAGATCCTACATGTATTCTGTAGTCTTCTGTGTGGTTCTGAATAAAAACATATTTTTGTTACTGCAAAATGTTTACTTTGATCAATAGCTTCAGATAGTGATTCAACACGCTAATTCTCGAGCTTTTTCATTCTACTACTGTGAGTACTGAATGATATAAGCGATAAATAGAGCAAGTTTGAATGAAAAAAAATCGGATAATGTGCTCTTTGAAACGATGAGTTCAGTCACATAAATATTTTATATTAATTTAATCCTACTTTGATGTTTTAAAATTAAAAATAGCATTTTATCATATTAAATAGGTGGCCTATACTTTATGTCGGTATAAAAGATAAGTATAAATCTAAAATTTAATTAGTTAGTATAATAATTAAGAAGAATAAAGTGTAGTCACATGAAAATCATCTCTCATCACATATGTGTTTGACATTTATGAAATAGGCTTTTGGGGATTTGGATAATACTAAAATCTACTTGATTCAGTCATGTGCTGAACGGAAAGAGCATTCGTTGATCACGAGCTGTTTCCAAGTTGCACAATGTGTAGAAGTCAGCTAGGTGGGTCCTGAAGAGATCTTCTTTCTTCTTTGTATGACTTAAAATGATGATCTCTTCTTTTTTTCAAATTTCTCCTTTTCCTTCGCCGCCCTCTTGCATGTCAGCTTCCGTGGAATCTTTGTCAAGGAGGAAAAGGAGACACAACTTGGTTAGACCCAAATTCTTTCTCCATCTCAGCAGAGCTCTAAAGGAAAGAAATAGCTCTTACACTAGTCGAAGAACACAAAAGAAAACCCAGAAAACATTGGAAAAAAAAATAAAAAGAGTCGAACAAGTTTATCATATGATATCACTAGTAGCTGTCAGCAACCACATCACACGTGCTTCTGAAAGAAATCGCGTTGTGAGATCAAAGTAAACTATAAGCATAAATGAACAAAGATATGGAAGATGTTATTTATTATTCGATCACGAAATTCCGAAAGAAATGGTCGACATTGGAATGTTAAGGAAAATTTAACTATACAAGATCATTACAGTTATTTGAGAATATAACTACTTATTCATCACGTTGTGCATTTTGGCAAGTATGCTGATAGGAATAGTTATTCTCTACAGCATCGTCAAATAATGATCTAGGGTTCTTCAGGAATCAAATGACATATCTTGAAACTTTATTCTCTTTCAGCTTATATTCTATCGTAGTAACAAACTAAGAAAAGAAATGCAGCTCAACATCCTGATGAGTGGCACACTGGCATCTATAAATAGATCTCCAACCGTGTCAAGTTCCTCACATCAAAACACTCCAACTCTCTATCAAGTTTTTACACACCCATATCGCCGGCTCCGAATTACCCTTCATAACAATGGATGCTTCGATTATGAGGTTGATTGCTGGGAGGCCAGTAGTGATCTTCAGCAAGAGCACTTGTTTCATGAGCCACTCCATTAAGACACTGATATGTAGCTTTGGAGCTAATCCTACAGTTTATGAACTCGATCAGATTCCAAATGGACAACATGTAGAGAAAGCATTGCGGCAATTGGGGTGTCATCCAAGTGTACCGGCAGTGTTCATCGGGCAACAGTTTGTTGGTGGTGATCAGCAGGTCATCAGCCTGCAAGTCAAGAACCAGCTCGGGGCTTTACTGAAGAATGCAGGAGCGATCTGGATTTGAAAGTATATATAACTAATTTCCATGTTCAAATTAACACCACAATGCTGCTATTCTAAACAAGGAGAGCGTAATAAAGTTCTTCTGCGGATGTAATGTGAAGCGCTGAGAACCAGCCATGCATTGTTGCTTGATCGATCGAGTCTATCTAAAATGTGAACACTTTTTTCTATTAGTGTTGTGGTAATATTTCCTGATATAAACATGATAATTTTTCTCTATTTCAGGTTTGTATATAACTAAATTACTATTACAAGCTAGAGGAGACGAATAGCTACATGTGTACCATAGTCTTCTGTTGAATTGAATAAAGCTATATTTAGTTGTTAGAAGGTGAATTATAGTTTCTAATAGGTTCAGAAGCTGGTTCAGCACATTAATCCTCGACTTTCTTCTTCTACTACGGGTGAATGACCTATATTAATGGATAGCGACAATGGATGTATCCATAATTTTTCAGTGCTCGAGCTTCTTAGAATCTGTATTCTGTACTGATTTGAAATCAGAAAGCAACGTTATATGTAAGAGTATAAATGAATAACCCGCCAGGTAATCAGTGGGATTCTAAAACTATCCCTTGTATCCTATATGTCAAGTGAATGAGCCACAGTTTCGGGCATCCTGGTATAGACAACGCACTAACAAGTTAAATACGCCTGTCTCCGGATGCTAAAATGAGTTCCCAGCAGAAGAAGCGGTGACGATATTGAAAGAAAGTAATCGTGTGTTTAACGTAGAGAATATCCGAATAGCAACTAAATGTGAAGGCCTCAGGGTGATGCATAGTAAACGATTTGGTGGATCATTGATACGCTGCCCTCTCATCTTACTTTAGTTCCACTCCTAGTAGCGTTTCAGTCTTATAAGGGCCAAATTAGCTTTTCATCATAAGCCTTTTTCCACTGTTCAACTTCTCGGCATTGTTAAAAATCAAAGCCTACTTGTCACATCCATATATCTTTGTGAAGAGTTTGTTAAAGAGCTCAGTAGCTGGGGTAGATTCGGTTATTGTTTTCAAGGAATCATTATTTAGATGATTTTCGATATCACGATAATTAATATTATCTAAAATATTCCTACGCACCATGAATTCATTTTCTTATCATGATAAGTCCGAACCCATGGTGAATCCACCTTTCTGATTTTGCTGCCTGCATATCCCAAGTGTTTAGTTGAACCATAAGGCCTATGTTGGCTGTCATTATTATAATTTTTTTTATTTTAGTTTGTCAAATTTTCAGTTAGATTCATTTCCTGGTAGTTTAACACTAATTGTTAGAATGGCGTAAAATCTGGGCGCCCTGAAGATGATGCCTTGCTAATTGCTAAATAAAACGAAGGTCTATCTCAGATTGATCTCTACCTTGTGTTGTTTTTGATCAAGCTGTTATCAGTTCTAATTTTTTAAATGTTATTTAGCCACTAATTAGAATGGAATTCCTCGTTTGTGAGTGCAAATCAATCTGTCGAGATTTTGCTGCAACACGCAACAGTTCTCAAAGAGGGAAGGGAAAAGAAAAGAAAAGAAAACAGGAAGACAGTGCTGTTGCACAGAAAGAAGAGGGAATGGTGAATTTCTAAAAGAAGAAAACAACAGGTAAGGCTCACAGATGCCATATTCCCTAGGACAATTACGTGACCCCATTTCCTTATCCTAAACAATCCCAACAGTTGTGCCCAAGATCAATTAAATCCTCTGATTCGTCCTGTGTTAATATCCTGCTTGCACCAGATGAAGTGACGTCAGATCAGATTGAAGAATTTTCATCTGGGATTTGGGTATCTTTCAAATATCATGATATGTAATCTAGAAATATAAGAGTTCAGGGATATGTTTTAAAGAGGAGTTGTACTTGATGAAGGAATAAGATCGAAGTAAATCGGTTAAAAGGTGAAAAAATCTTGTCAAGGACCAACATCTAATCCTCATTTGTGATGCCAGGAATCGAGCTTGCATTCTGCTTTAGAATTTCAGCGGTCGATATTTCTCCACCATGTGGTTCATGACAAATCAACATGTTGACAGCCATTTTATCCCTTATGTCATCGTCTCTGAGTGACCCGCAGTCATTATATAAGGATATCTAGAATCTATCGTATCGGACATGGAAAAGTTTTTCTGTATCATCTGTTAATATCAGAAACACAGAAATCGTACGAATTAAAAGGAAAATTCCTCCAGTGTGTATCCTGTATTCTGAAATGAGAGAAGATGAGCGTCTTTTTCATTTTAAGGGGCTGGAACCCGAATCATTTCTGGATAAGCCAGGTGGTACATATGCCATTTCCAGTTGGAACTTTTTAGAAAACTTAGTGGTTTTTATCAGCAAATTAATTGTTGATAACAAGGAAGTCTTGAGGTGCAATGGTTGTTCAACACTCACGTAATGTAAGACTAGGAAAGAACAACCTTGAGTATGATCAATCATCATTTGCAATGTCAGAAATGAAAAGCATAAGATGGGAAACATTCTTATGGCAAAATGTTTCAGCAGAATGCCCTGATGGGCTTAGTAAAGACGTGTACCATAAAACGAAAGGGATGACAGCTCACAAGCCATATAAAAAGCCATAAATGAAAGTGACAACGATAGCAACTGGTCCTGTCGTAACTGGCGTGCTCTAATTCCCGGCAATTTTTACTGGCTAATCTATTCTATGTAAATGGAGAATATCTTTTTGACCTTTAATTTGTGTCTCCATAGATATCATCTGACATCACATTGGTGAGGTGATAAGCCATATCTAAATGCGTTTACTTGCAGCCACTATCATCATTCCTGCTTTGGTCAAGTTCTCAGCTAATGTCAAACTTTTCGGAAGATTAGTGGCTAACTCAATCAACGTAAGCTCCAAATGCAGTGTCGGTCAAAGTAATTGATGGTTTCCTTTGTCTTTCTAGCCACACAAAATTTGAAAAAGTGAACAGGTTTATCTGTTGTTCCAGGGCTAAAGCTGGCCATTCCCTTAGTTGAGGATAATCTATAAAATCATGCAACTATCAATGGAAGCAAATCTTTCTATGTTGCCTAGTGTTAATGGGTCTCTATTTGGTATCTCTATTGTAATTTGATTTACAATTTCTTGTGTAATATTCTATTGGTTTATTTTTATTTTTTATTCAAAACAAAAGTTTTAATATCACATTATGTTAGGATTATATTATTACCATAAAAAGGTTATCACATGAAGATATAATTTTTTTTAAAATGGAGGGATTGAAATAAAAAAATATCTACGTGATTTGGTATATTTAATAGCAATAATTTACAATCCGAAAATTAAATTCATTAAGACAAGAAGTTTAAGTTTGAAAGGATAAACCGGTATTTAATCTTGCTAAAGATTGAATAAAATTAAAATATTGAAATATAATTGAAATAGATTTTCATTATCTATTAAAGAATTTGAGGTTAAGATAAAAAAGAAACTTCAATTTATAAATTATTAACTT
This sequence comes from Erythroxylum rotundifolium, assembly GCA_027563915.1. Lineage (NCBI taxonomy): Eukaryota > Viridiplantae > Streptophyta > Magnoliopsida > Malpighiales > Erythroxylaceae > Erythroxylum > Erythroxylum rotundifolium. The sequence goes on along the minus strand of JAOSBO010000009.1, from coordinate 18,603,654 downwards.
ACAAATATTGACGAATTATTAGAAAAACAATGTTTAAAAATAACAGTTATTAAATTAAGTCAACCAAACCAGAAAGTTAAAAATCGAATGAAAAATGGACAATTCTATATTTTTACAATTGAATAGATCAAATTGATTAGTTGATAGAACTAATGCTTTTTTTTTTTTAAGATACAGTTGCTATCTTTTAAATATGTACTGGGTAAATTTTCAGATTGATGCAATAACCAGCAAATCATATCAACCAAATATTCCGCACTAGACAAGCCATGTACTCGATATAAAGAATGTAAAAAAGGAATTTCGAACACAAAATCTTTTAACTTTATACCCGTCACTTTACTAACTCAACCTTCCTAGATAGCTACTAAAGCTAATACGCCATTCCTACTATGCAATAGTCTTTAAGTTTCAGTCCTCTTGCTATGCAGTTCTGAAAATTTGTAGAATTCTTTTGCATTAAAATCAAAGGCTGATGCTTAGAATTAGTGTTGATTGAAGAATAGATTATAATAACCTTGGTAAAGTCAATACAGTCAAACCGACCATTGGATGGCTCTAACTGTATGTTACATACTTAAATCTGGAAAGACCCGATGATAACTATAATGTCATTGTTTATGTGTACTACTACTAACACGTGCTTTATGGCAAGAATATAGACCAAGTGGTGGGCCAGGAATGCATCTCCATGTCCTTGTACGGACCTTACCCGGTCCTTCACGATCTTGCAATGCCATTAATAGCAAATTCCCTTTCTGAATAACTTTTACAAAAGCATAATCTTTTCCCTCCAATTACTTCTCTCAATTAAGCTTTTGGTTTTCTTCAGCTGGGCTTAAGCGAATCTTGCTTTGGGGAAGGAAGTGCCAAGCAAATGGATAAACCTCAACTCTTTCTCCAACTCAGCAGATGCTCAAAGCAGATAGAACTGATGTTGAAATAAGATCGTTTTGTAACAACTAAAATTGAAAAATCAAGAAATGCTTCATGCAACTCCATCTCACTGACAGTGACACAGGAAAACCGTTCCCTTAAATAATGGGCAGTCTTGAAATGTTCTCATCACACGACTGCCACGTTTGTGCGTATTAGCAGAAGAATCCAAGTTGTTATCAAAAAATGTGGATGGACAGATATATTCATCAAGTGATTATGTGTAGTAAATATGGAATTATGACACATCTTCTGAACATTTTATTCGTTGGTCCTATGTTCAATCCACTCCTCTAAATGACCTGTATAAATAGCAGTTAGTTTGTGTTCCGGATACTCAAAGCAAAGCAGCTCAAACAATCACAAGAACCCTCAATAGTATCTATCATTCCAGCTAGTAACAATGGACGCAGTGAACGGGTTGGTTGAAGAAAAGCCAGTGGTGATTTTCAGCAAGAGTAATTGTTGCATGAGCCACTCTATAAAGTCACTCATAAGTGGATTTGGAGCAAACCCAACTGTTTATGAGCTCGACCGAATTCCCAATGGACAGCAAATTGAAGGGACACTGGTGCAACTAGGTTGCCAACCAAGTGTACCTGCTGTGTTCATAGGACAGAAGCTAATTGGAGGTGAAAAGCAGATCATGAGCCTACACGTCCAGAACCAGCTCGTGCCATTGCTGATAGAAGCTGGAGCCATATGGATTTGGAAGAAGTAGAGTCTAAACTTGTTCCCGTAAGCTAAAGGTTTCTCCCTTCTTTTTTCCCCAGTATTCTTAAGAACATAACTATCGTCGGCAAGGTGCAATCTACTTAAGCGAGCTCCAACTCTGTTTAGTCCTTTTTAGGACTTTACACTTTCTAAAGCAATAAGCTCCAGTGTTCGAGAAATGTAACTTGTGTCATATCTACAATAAAGATATCATACTATTTTCGGATCATCACCAAACGATACCATAACCTATAACAGATTGGAAAGAAATGAACTGAAGCACAGCAGTGACTAATAGATTAAGCCCAACTATACAGCAATTGAACTATCTCTAGATTTTCTGATAGTAGGGAAGACGACATGACTCAAAAAAATTTTAAGTTCAATAAGCATATTTATGAAAATCCACTCATGGATTCCCTTGCAAAAGGACTTGTGGATAAGAGAATGTGAAAGTAACATCAATCGAATAGTTAACTAACGTGACAAGAGTACAAGAAAGCAACGTCTCAACAACGAGGGAATTCTTGTGGGCACTTACACCTTCTATTGCCTATTAACAAATCCCAAATGCACATTTGAAGAATAATTAACATTTTGTAGCTGAAAACCACGTCTACGACAGAAGCTTCAAGCTTTCATATTCTCCCTAACACTTCTATAATGGTTTCTGACCGGGTTATTTTGATTTCCAATTGTGCGTGGATTGTGAATCCATGTCAGTTATTTTCAGAAAACAAGTAGTTAATTTTGCTTAGGTATCCATAACAGGCGGAAATTTCATTAAGCACCAACTACAAAGTACAGACCAAGTATACATTTGGGACAAATTAGAATTGGCTTTACTGTTTATAGCCCAATAGGTTTGGGGTTACCTTCCACAAGCATTGCATTTATTCTTTCTCGTGTTCCTGATTCAGGCCAGCGAACAAGCACATTGCAGATTTTACCTAATTCGCCAACCAGGTTCACCATAATCTATCATTTCTTCAGTTGTGTTTTAGAAGATAAAACATAAAAGAGAAACTGAAAAAGACCAAACCCTAATTGGTACATAGAAGACCTCAATCAAGACAAAGAAAGATTAAAACACGTCTTTTTGTTCAAATGCAGGAACCTGCAAGACACGAGGAACAGTAGCTGTGAAGAGATAACAATCCTACCTATGATTCGAAATCGATTATTTTTGGAGGAAGTCACCAAGAATTCCAATTTTCTGCTCCATAATCGCGTTGCTCCGCCAATTATCAACAGCTCTACGAACAGTAGCATTGGCCTGACGAATTTCGTCAGCAGAGAACTTGTGCTCCATAATTCCCAATGGCCCAGGTTCAAGTACCCTAATTACTGTTTCAATCTCTTGCTCCAGTTGCCTGTAATGTTAAAATAATGTTCACGGAATCAAAAGATTCATGTAACAGAAAGCAGTTTGGAAGTATGAGAAAAGAGAGATAATGAACCTGAACAATCTTGGAAATCCAGACAATGAAATACGCATTGTCGTTTCTCTCTCTCTCTCTACGGCCACAGTCAGATGATGATACTCGGCTCAGGTGAAAACGTCGAACTGGTCTTCTTACTCCAACAGACAGCTTTCGCCGTCATACTATGTCGTTTGGAGTCAAGTAGGGGAAATTAAGGGTAAAAGATGCTAAAACTTACTTAGTGAAATGGGAAACGGTGTGTAGTCCGAAAAAGAATGGCGGATTAGGGCTTAAACGGATTCGGGTCATCAATGATGCCCTTCTAACAAGGTTGGGTTGGGCTCTGCTTACCAATCATTCTGCGCTTTGGGTTCAATGTCTTCAAGCCAAATATCGCCTGTCTCTTCATGAGCTCCTCACCACTTTGCCAACTCGTAGCGGATCGGCTCTCTGGAGGGGGCTGTCCGCTACTTGGGAATATGTGCGTCGGGGGGCACGTTAGCGATTAGGGGATGGGAGTCGAATCAATTTCTGGCTGGACCAATGGGTGGATGATTTGGGCCCTCTCGTGCAAGAAACCTTCTCTCTAGTCCCAGTCCCACTCCTGTCAGCCAAAGTTATTGACTTGGTTAATACGGATGGTACATGGAAATGGGAGTTGATTAGGCCGTATTTGTCTCAACATGTGTGTGCCTACCTGGACGCTATTCGCCTTCAACCGAATAGCCGGGGGGCGGACAGTCTTCGGTGGGGACAAGGTACTCAAGGACGGTTTATCGTCAGCTCGGCGTATGCGCTGATCACGGATACGCAGCAAGGGTATTCGGCGACTCTCTGGCAGGTCATATGGGCGTGGCCAGGCCCACAGCGGATCCGTGCGTTCCTGTGGTTGTTAGCTACCAGTAAACTTTTGACGAACGTCCAGCGGGTTCGACGACACTTCACCACGGACAATAGTTGTTAGGCTTGTGGACAATCGGAAACTGCTCTGCATGCGATCCGGGATTGTAGCCGAGTTCATGGTTTCTGGAGGCAGCTTATTCCGCCAGGCCAGCAGTTTGAGTTCTTCCAGCTCACAGACGCGGAGTGGTTACAAAACAATCTGACTCAACACAAAGGTGTGTGGACGTACAAATTTGGCATCGCGTGTTGGTATATGTGGTAGTGGAGGAACAAGTGTCTTTTTGAAGCTGGGTTTGAGTGGCCGGTGGAGGGGCATCGTCTAGTGCTTCAGTATGCAGGATGGGTCCAACATGCACAGCGGGTTACTAATCGAGTTATACCTAGCTTGGGCATTTCGTTAGGGCAACCTGTCGGATGGCAACCTCCTCCGGAAGGTTGGATCAAGGTAAATACCGATGGAGCAAACTCCCAGGGAGGAACCGTAGCCACGGCGGGGGGGCTGCTCCGGGACAACAGGTGGAGAGGAGGCTTCTTATATCAATTTGAGACTTGTTCGCCCCTGCAAGCTGAATTGAGAGGCGTTCTAGCGGGGCTTCAATTGGCCTGGAACTCGGAATTCCGACGTATCATTCTGGAAGTGGATTCTGTAGAAGTGCTCCGTATCCTGTCATCTCCCGCAAGTATGCTAACTCTTACTTGTTTTGTCGTGCAGGGAATCCAAACATTGTTGGGCCGAGAGTGGGAGACAAAGTTCCAACACATATACCGGGAGGGAAACCAAAGTGCTGATAGTTTGGCTGCCTACGCGGTTCGAGTAAGACTTGGCCTACATATTCTACAGGAGCCTCCTTCAGAAACGGATCTACTTATCTAATTGGATAAGCAAGGCCACGTGTATCACCATGGCATGATTTAAAGTTGTATTGTTGTGTTTTTCCTTTGTAAAAAAAAAAAAGGATAAAAGATGCTATTTCAAATTATTAAAAACATATTTTAAAATAGAAATTTGGATTTTTTTGTTTTGGTTATGGCCATATTCGTTACAAAAAACAAACTTGTGATGTGTTTGATGTTATTAAACACAAATCTTAAATCTTATTCATAATCTAATTAGATGCTTTGGTTGGTCAAAACGGTAATGTAGCAATCTTACTAATCCAATACAACACTGTCCAACTCATAATCAACACAAGAAGAAGAAGAAGAAGAAGAAGAAGGCTGAGGTTTTAATTTAGACACACTACTAGATTGTTTTTAGTTACTATACACTCTCCCCCTTCACCTATTCACACAATTGTACAAGTTGATGATCATGAAACCGAGTGACGCCTTCTCCTCTGGAACAAGAACCTTGTTTCTGAATTGCCCTTTCCTCCGATTGGCTTCAAACTGTTTATTCTGAACATGGAATTCAGTTTGTTCAACTTTTTTGTGAAAGATTTAAATAACTTGTTGGCAGGATGAGTCCGTACAAGTTCCTGTTTCATGGATACGTGGTCCTTTTCTAGGTCGGTCAGTCGCATTCTCATTCTTGCGACTTCAAGCTTCAACTCCCTGTTCTCTCTTCTCACTGATGCGTAATTGTCTCTTGGAGATATTGCTCCACTTCCTGCTCCACTGCTTGAACGTTGAGGGAATTGGCCGTTTATTGCTCCGAAAAAGAACTGATTGTGACCCCCATTCATGGCGTTTCTTAGCCTGATCTGCTCAAAGTATAGAACTTGGACTGCCATTTGGACTGGAAGTCTTTCGTTTTGTGCTGCGTGGCTACAGGCCTCTTGAGATAGTTTCTGACAGTCAATGGTCTTGCAGAGTCTGTAACGCTCGGAATCCTTAATGTTTGGATGAACCTGTACTAAAAAAAACTCTCAAAGTTACGACGTTTACATGGAATTCAGTGATGTTGTATCTTTCATGAAAGAGAGAATAAAGTTACCAACTTTGAGGAAGATGTCCACTGCTCTGTACAGGCCGTCGCTAACTATGCGAGCATGATCTGGAAGCAATTCTGCTAATGCAATAAACTTCGATGGCAGCAAATTTGAGTCTAATGCAACTTCTGCAAGATAGTTGTCAAGTAACTTTGACACCTTAAGAATTGAGCTTTGCTTAGGAGATCCAGGACTGTCGAAATCATAAACCATTTCACTTTCATCTCGCATATGATTGTCTTCGTCATCATCCTCGTCCAAGTTCAGAAAGATGGAGAAGATCCTTAAGATTGAGTCCGCATCGTACAGGGTGGAGTGATTGTTCCCATGAGCATTTGCTGGAATCAGAATGTCTTCAAGAATTGCTTGATCTAGCTGAAGCCCGATTCTTCTCTCTAAATCCGATCTGCACGAAGTAGGTGCTGATGCTGCTATTGCAGTTTTCAACAAACTTGAAAGAAAAGCCATTGGAACTCGACTCTTCCTTGATTGGGTTGGTAGTAAGCTAACAATTGCTTCAACGATGACTCTCTGTTTCTTTTGCAACTCCAAGTCCAAGAGACTCCCTTTTACTAATTGAGTGTCCCTTATTACGAGTCCTTGAAGGGAATTGTGGGCATAATTTATTAGAATCTTACTGATCATTTCCTGCTTTAGACCCTTTGATTTCACTGCAGATAGAACTCTTTGGAAGAAATCCAAACTAAGCATTGTAAGTGATTTCCCCCACCAATCTGATGGTGTTTCTGGTTCCAAATTTGACACTTTGTTTGCGGGGAAGTTATGGTCTAATTTTAGCAGGCCAGAGGTAAGCTGCTCTTTACATGCATTGCTTGCAATTGCATTGATGAGCCTGCCAACCAGATTGATCTCTTCACAAATAGGCAAGAGTGTCTCACAGCGGTGAAGAACTGATATTGAGGTCGATATGTTTGGGAACACCATGTCCTTCAAGTAAGCTTCTGTTCGGGCTTCAAGGTTCTTTTCTGCAAAATCTTCAGTCATTTCCAGGAAATGAGCCACACAACGTAGCATAGCAATATTTGATAGTGTAATCTCAAGGTTTATGCCATAGCAAAACTTAGCAGCAAGCTCGAAGGCCTCAGGTCCACCAGGGACATTCGGGATACTTATGCGCGACACCTTTGAATCTTTCGCTTCCAACAGCATTTTCCTTATTCTTCCACTTCGAGAAACTAGAGGAAACTGCAAGAGAGTTCAAAATTCATATCTCGAATACAAAACTGCGTAGTATGTAGTCTGCAATTTCTGTCTATACTCGTTTCCTCAACATCTATCAGCACATAAATCTCCTTTTAACAATGGACAAATACGATGAATCCTAATCTTGCAGTCAAACATTTACTGGCAAGTAGAAGCAGATATACGAACCTTATGGAGTGCAAAGCTTGATGCTCTAACTTCAACAGTGAGATCACTGGAGACATCAGAAATTGGCCTGCAAGATGGTAGCATGGTATGGGAAAGATCAGATCTGGATTATCTCCTAGAATAGTATTGAAATTGAAAAGACGAGGAAATTTCCAAGCAGAAACAAAACGAACAATCATACATGTTCGGTCCTAATAATTTCGAGGTCCCGTAGGAACTTCTGCTATAAACCTGTACACTCATTTCTGAAACCGTGACTACCAAACAGGTTTTCCCAAGAATATGGTCTGACCATAGACAGTAAAATAACCCAGAAACTACATAAGTTCTTGTACTACAAATCTTAAGTGACCACCTAGATCCATAGACAGCAACAGTCTTCAATCGACACACATGACCCAGATAGGAAAATCATAATCCAATAATTACACATCCACTGGGACTACAGAAGTAGTACGGCAGGCAGTAATGTTTCAGTTCTTGACTCCCACAAAGCTGTAACTCAAGATCGCATAATGATAGTGCCTTTGTTGGGCGTCACATAGCTATGCTTTTCACAGCAAGCTTTTGTCATTTTCAACGACTTCAATACGATGTCCGTACTTGTTTAGAAGAGTAAAATGCTCACAAATTATTGAGCGGCAAAACATTAATAACAGTTGGCAATTTCTGATAGTGCTAGGTGATAACTCTTGCTGACGCTCGCGCGCTTGTCGTTGAAATGAAATTTTGTAAGGTCAAGATCATAGTTTCGCTGTCAAACTCCCATACTTTATAGATACCATGAGCTGTTGTCTTGTTGCATTAATTAGTTCTAACTCTGGTGACTCAAACATGAGGCTTTGATTTGGCATGCCAAGATGATCTACCTTTAGTTTATGCATATCATTCTATTCTCGATCATTACAAACTGAAAATCTTGCAACATTACAGGAATATGTAAAACCAGTACATCCTACTACAAGAACTACTGAAATGCAGTTTATTTGAATTTGATTATTAGAGGAACTTTATATTCTCTGGGAATCGATTTTTTCATTGAAGGCATAGTCCTGAGATAGTTGCCATATCAGAAGACACCAACTAAGCATTTATTGCCGAGTTCCACTGAACCCCAGAAACTGAGATTAATTTTGGCAAATTGAGTATCAATTGTTTAGACAAATTTGAGAATGAAGTTTAAGAGAAAAGTTGCTTAAAATATTCAACATTTATCCAAAATTCCAGGGAAGAAATAGCAGTCATACATCGTTTCAGAATCCTTTCCAGCATAAGCAATCATCATTTTCAAACCAAATCAAGCACAGTGTTTGGAAAACAGCTATCAAGTGAGAGAAACACTAAGAGACGGAGGGTTACCATTCAGTAGCGTGCCTTATACTTGAACTTGGACGAAATGATCTCTTGCCAGATATGCTTGGCTTCAATTCACCAACAGTAACAACACCCATTTTTTCTGGCAGTTCAGCCTTAGGTTTCCGTTGAGGGAGAGTGGAAGTTCTGCAACACCAATCCCACTAACACTTGTCTTTCTTTCAAGAATATAATCCAACTGTTTTTAACAACCGACTCCTAACCAAAATGTGATTTTATTATTCTGCAGAGCTGACATGTTGTCCTAGCAGGTTCAACACCTCACCTTTCTTTTCTTTATCTGTATAATTCTATTCTCTGTGGGAAAGGAAAGCTGGAGTGAGGTGAAAGTCACATGAACCCATGCAAGATTATTAGAGGAGTGGTGATGACTTTGAAACATACTTTAATCGTGTTTATAATGTAGCCCTTAATCTAAAGTCAAGAAAATTGTAGGTGTGCGTTGCACTTTTCGGTGAAAGGCAATGTAAGACCTGCCTTTTGTTTCCCATGATTTTTGTTTTGAGAAAATTGCAGGAATCCTGAAGAGTTGCAGTGCTTTTGGGTGATATAATCATAGCTAGTGAAAGCTACCCTCATAAAGATTAGCTTAGTTTAATACTTATATTATGTGTAAAGCAGACCAAAGTGGAAAACTTAAGATGATGTGTTGGGTTACAGGTTATAATGAGAACCACAGTACCTCAACTTAGCTTGCTTTATGTGGGAGATTAATATACTGCATTTTAGGCCAAGCTTTTGAAGAAAGCAATCCACTTAAGGAGCTCCCAAAAACCTAACCATGAGGAACTCCCTACTTGAGGTTAACAATCGTTCAGCAAAAACATAACCTTCAACTACTACACTTGCTCTCAAGCTCAAATCATACGTCAAGATAAGGGAAAAGTAAGTGAAGTTGATGATCTCTTTACTTTCCAATAAAGAATTTTGCAACTGTACTAGCCACAACCTCACTTTCTCTAAGCATAGAATTGATACAGTTCTCATAAGTAATAAAGATGCACTGTTTTTATTTTGGTTGTTGGATCAATGATGGCTTAGGATCACACGATCAAGTGGTAATGATGATCCCATCAGTTCGTGCTTTTGTTCGGCTGGTGGACTACTAGGTTTCTTTAAAACCTACCCAATTAGGCCTCACTAATCAAGTGGTTAAGATCATTTATACAACTTGCTTCTCATCAGCTTTATCTTTACTCTGTACCATTTAAAGATCAGTACACCTGCATTATAGGCTTTGCAGTATAGCCTTTGTAACATTTCTTCCCTCACTGGCTTTAAACAGTTGGCAGATGAGAGAGAGCGAAATCCCAAGAGGTCCACCATGGTTTAGCATAGCTTTAAGCCAAATGGGTTTTAAATTCTGTAGGAATCTGTATAATATTAAAGCAGTACCTAAATTTTCGGGACTAATTTGTCCAAAGTGGAAGTGCAAAATGACATGCAAAATAACCAGAATGCTGCCAGGTTTCTTGGCCGTGTCGTCTTAGTGACAAGAAATGACATGAGCAGTGTTTTAGACACAAGAGAACAAAAACTGTCCTCAGACTGTGACAAAGGTGCATCAGAAAGGTTATTGTGTGTGTATGTGTGTAATATTATTGTATTTGCATAGACGTATTATATACGTATCGTTTGGATTTCTAGAAGACTAGGAACATATTATAAGACGGCCTCTCGAAGAATCAATAATGCGATTTGCCTCTAGAAAGGTGGCATAGTGTATGGGGAAGGTTTCAAGTTCAGCTATGGACCAAGGATGTGGTCTACTAAATTCTTTTCCAATCTCCTCAGTTTGAAAGCTCGAATCCGAACTATTAAACAAAAAGGAAATTTGGATCAAAATCTATGGGTAAAAAGAAGGTTGATGTATGGTTTTGTGAGGCATGAAATTTGGAGTGAGCAAAAGGAATAAGTAAAAGCCAAAAGGGCATTACACATGAAGGGAAAAGGACCCTCTGAATCATTAGCACAGGTGTGCAAAGGTTGTGGCTACAATTATGAAACACTAGAGCCCACCATTTCAAAATCCTACCCTACACGACGACATCATGCCCCTATGCTCTTTAACTTATTATTTCACACATGAGTCGACATATTTTGGAATTGTTATATTGTTTCCTAGTTCTGGACGTCCAATCATGGACAGTAACAAAAGGAGGAGAGACCGTTAATTGGTATGTCATGAAATGAATTGTGTGAGATGAGATTTGGCATTGTTACATGAAGAAAATAAAGCAAAATAGAGGAAGAACTATTGGAGCATTTATTACCTTTGTTTAGGGCACTAATCATGTCTTCTTATTTTCGTGGATAAATGACATTTCTTCTCTAAGGATTGGAGCATGCTCACTCTTTGTGCTGATCAGGATTGCAAAGATTTGAACTTTACGTGGAAATTTAGAGTTTAAGCCCAAACAAACTTTTATCTTTTCTATTAGAGCCCAAGCAAACTTTGAACATATGGCTCCATTCAGCCTAGTCCAAGTCTGGATAGATTACCCTCTTGTTATGTGGCTAGAAAACAGGGACTCAAGCAAGTCCTAGGACCAAATCATGCACCAGAAAACCCTAACAGCCTGTTTGGTACAAGGAAATGGGTATTCTATTCCCATCCTATTCCTAACATATTAATAAACTTGTGTTTGGTTTGTAACCAAACACAGAATAGAAAATCATCTGGAATGGCTTTTAGTAAAATTTGTAGAATAGGTAAAACCCATATGTAGCTATCTTTATCTATTCTTCGAATAAAAAATCAAAGACAACTTTTGTCAAAGCCAAGTTTAACCCTCCTGAAACTCTCTCCTTCTTCAACGTCTTCCACTTCTTCAAGCCTCCCTCTTGAAGCTTCTTCTCCAATATTGTGCGTTTTCCTTATTCCCACCTAGATCTGCCTCCATCCCGCTCCCTAATCAACCTATCCTATCTCTATTAGCCCTAACCTTAATGATGCAACAACCACCCACCGGA
>JAOSBO010000009.1:18538022-18551668 GCA_027563915.1 Erythroxylum rotundifolium | reverse complement strand
TAAAATTTCTCTTTTCTAAGTAAGCATTTGAAAGCTCAAAGATCAAACGATTTATCGTCTATGTTTGCCTATCGTCTATGTTTGGCCTATCATCCGTGTTTGCCTATCGTCTGTGTTTCCTTGCGTCTGTGTTTGGCCTATCGTCTGTGGTTGGCCCATCGTCTGTGGTTGGCCTATCGTTTGTGTTTGCCTATCGTCTGTCTTTTCCCTATCTTCTGCCTTTTGCCTATCGTCTGTCTTTTTTCTATTGTCTGTCTTTTGCCATACCGTCTGTCTTTTGCCTATTGCCTGTTTTTTGCCTATCGTCTGCCTTTTGCTTATCGTCTGTGTTTTCTATCGTCTGTGTTATATCGTCATCACAGATGATGCGTCTTTACCTTGCGTCTGTGTATTCCTTACTTCTATGTTTTCCTATTGTATGTGTTATGATGTCATCATAGACGATGCGTCTTTACATTCATACGCATTCCTTGCATCTGTGTTTTCCTTGCTTCTATGTTTTCCTATCGTCTGTGTTATGACATCATCACAGACGATGCCTCTTTACACTCTTACACATTCCCCTTTCTAAGGACCCTAACTTCCAATCCAAAGGTCCAAAAATTCCATACTATATATTGTTGGAAAGCTAAGAGGATAAACTACCACTTCTAAGAAGATGAATTTGTCCAAATCAGCCTAGATTAATACAGATTTTCCCCTCAAATACAGAACATGAATTTTTACATTCATCCAATGTACTGCACCCAGTTCACAACTTCATGACAAACTTTGCAATTCTTAAAGACAGAATTTTAATTCGATGTCTTCATAAGAAATACAGCCATATATTTGTAGTTTAATCAAAAACAAGAATCATCTCGTTTGGATAACTAGGGAAAATGTGGCTAAAGGACTTGAACATACTCCCTGAATAATCAACCACCCAACTTGTTTCACAATCTTTCTTTAACACAACTCATACCATGATCACCTTTTCTACTTCATTTATTCCTCATTCTCATCTACATTTCAAATCAATATAATCCAAAGTGAAATTTTACTCTATGATTAATCATGAACACCAATAACAGAACATACACATATGTACATATTCTTCTTCAACTTACTACACAAATTCAATTCCACTTTTGTTTTCATTCTACTTCTAACTTTCTCCTTAATTCTTCTCATTTCAAAATCTCTTATCCACTAAAAGCACCAAAGGATGTATATGAACCTCTCCACATTTCTCATTTATTAGTTCTAGTCTTCTAAGAAAAGTTCAGGGTCCAACACATTATTACCCAAAAGTTCTTTAATTATTGTTACAATGTTTGGAAGAATTGTGTATGGAGAATTTCTTATTGTTAGAGGAACATCTAACCTTACTTCCTTAATATCCATATTATATTGTTCAACACTCTCACTAACTTCACCATTATCAATAAATCTAGCGTTTCCAATTTCAACAATTCTATGACTATGGTTTGGAGAATAAAACCTAAACCTTAGATTTCTCCGGGTAGATAATAAAGTAACCACTAACCATTAAAGAATATAATTTTCTTTCATATGGATTGTAAATTCTTGCATCTATTAGGCAACTCCAAACATGCAAATTTCTTAAACTCAGTCTCCTTCTCGTCTATAATTTAAAACAAGTTCTTAGGACTATTTTGCTAGGGACCCTATCCAATAAGTAAATTGCATTTTTGGGAGCATGCATCTACAAGGATTTAGGTAATGAGGAGTTATCCATCATGCTCCTAACAATATCTATTAATGTCTTATTTTGCCTTTTTGTTACACCATTTTATTGAGGTATGCTGGGTATAGTATATTGTGCACATATGTCATGTCTTTTAAGGAACTTTGCAAGTGGACCTGGACATTGTTCTAACACAACATGTTTCCCATTATATTCACCACCGCTATTATATCTTACAATTTTCACCTTTTTATCTGATTGCCTCTTCACTTCATTGATGAATACCTTAAGGGAATCTACTGCTTGATAATTTTCCTTAAGGAAATAGATATAACCATATTGTGAAAACTCGTTAATAAAGGTAATGAAATATTTTTCTCCACCAAAATATGAAATATCAAATGATACACAAACATCAGTGTGTATAATTTTAGAGAGATGAAAGCTTCTCGTGGATCCTTTCTTACTTTGTTTGTTTTTTTCACTTAATGTAATCCACACACACATTCATATCAGTAAAATATACATTCAAAAGAAGCTTATTCTTTGCTAATCTTTTCAATCTTTCATTAGAAACATGACCCAAGAGTCTATGCCACATGTAAGAAGAATTTTCATTCAATGCACCACGTTTAGTTCCAACATTATTATGAATAATAAGCAATGATTCACAAAAGTTATTATCAAGTTTCAATTTATATAAACCATCAATAAGAACAACAGTACCAATGCGTAATATGTGCTTAAATAAATTGAAACAACCATGTCCAAAATCCCCTTTATAACCAGTAACATCAAGTTTGAAATAAAAACTAAGTTCCTAGAAAATTGAAGGTACATAAAGATTTTTCATAAGGTCTAAATGATGACTAGAACTAAAGACTAGACGATAAGTCCATATTCTTTTAATTGGAGCAATTATACAGTTTCTCGTAAAGAGAAAATTTTCATTTAAGTTTGTGGTTTGAATTGTAAGAAATCTTTGCATTGTATAGGAAACATGAGCAGTAACACCAGTGTCAAGCCACCAAGAATCAAAAGGAACTTCAGTTAAGTTTTATTTATAACATACAGAAACATAATGTATACCTTTCTTTTCAAACCAAGCCTTACATTTGGGGCAATCTTTCTGTCAGCTTCCAACTTTCCTCTAGAGTTACATTTGTTTGCATCTTATTCCTTTTGAATTGTATATGTAGCATTAGCAGACGATTTCTTCTTAAACTTGTTAACTTTCACTTTTAGTCCTTTATTAGCTCTTTAATGCATTAGGTTAACAATATGACTCTTCTGTTTCTTCAATCTTGCCTCCCCCCGAGTAAGCTTACTGGAAAATTCATTAACATCTCACTTGTCCTTTATAGTATTATAGTTAATTTGAAAAGGGCCATACTCAAGAGAGAGCAAGTTCATAATGAATTGTAGCATAAATGAGTCATCCGTTATCATATTTAGTGTCTTTAACTTTGTTGCAACATTAGTCATATAACATCCCACTACCATAGAGTATATATTCGAAATATGCGTCGGACATTCAGAAACATACCCTAAGAAAGTGCAGAACAGTCACATTTACTCATATGGCATCATATATAAAAAATGAATACTAAAAAAATATCAACTCCTTATTCCATTTGTAAAACATAGTTACACTGTAGCATTACACTCCATAATTCATATATACAATATCAAAAACGTATGAGAGTTTAACACTCTTTACGACATTCTACATGGATGAGGAACTATTCAAAAAATTCTAACTAAACTCCTTAGTATTAGCTGATCGACCTTTGAGCCATTTTGTTCGCAAAAATGCAGTACTAGACTTCTTCTAGAACATCTTAGAAGCTAAGTCTCCTTTCTCGTATCTAAAAGTCAAATTGTAATTTTGATGAGTTTTGCGAACTCAGTAAGCAAGTCATCATCAATGTGCTCACTTATATAAAACACAGAACAATTCATGATTCAATTTTTTGCAATCAAATCACATCACAATTATAGAATACCACATCATATTTCATTTTAGAACAATTCATTTCAAACATTCAGATCATACATATCAATTTATGTATGCAATGCACATGTGACTTGCTTTCATTGTTACTTTATTATGACCAAGTGTCTTTTTAACTATTCCGTATCTGTTGTAAATATCGGGCTCATTGATAACTGTCATGTATCCATTGTAGATATCGGGCTCATTTTGCTAGTGAGCCTATGGCTCTTTATACACATTTTCTAAGCTTTATGCTCTTTTTCATTGGCCACTCCGATTACAACTTCCTTTATCTGATTATGCATTTCAATATGATGCATCAATTCATAGAATATGCCATCAATAACATGTATTCATGATGCACAGTCAGTTTCACTTGTTCATCGAACCTAAGTCTGACATTCAACAATTTTTGTTGAGTACATGTATTTCCTTCATATTCACATTCAATGAAGCACTTCCAATATAATCACAGTTATCAAACTCCTCAAACCATCAATGTTTGAAATTATCACATTCACATAATTATCAATTTAATAATCAAAAATTTCGCAAATACAATCAACCCTGGTGAGAAACATCTAGGTTACTTATAGTAAGCTCTAGATAGCTATTGCCTCGATATCCTAGCAATGTCTGCTTGCTAGCATTCTATTCGTGCTTCTAAACCATGCAATACACACACATTTACACATTATTATTTTGCTCAATCATATAGGTACTCAATCATACACATATGTATATGTATTATGTGCAATGCATACTTAATGACTTTCCCAGATACATGTTCCTAAATCATAATTCCTGATCATTTAAAATTATCACTTGTATATGTTTAATTTACACTTAGGTTTACACCTCAAGAATACTTGATTATTCTAATTTCATCAATCAATCATTCAACAATGTTATTCTAGCATCATAACATAATATAATATCCAAATTCTCATTTGATCTTACTTAATTCACTTTTATTCATCTCCTTTGAATCACATTAGAATTCCTAAGAACACCTTTATTCCATTAATGACTCTAAATTTCTAGATTTAGCTACATTAATCTCATCAATCCATTTTTAAGCTAAAACATCAATTAATAACCTAAACATAACAAACACTTTATCAACTTATTTAAGCATCAAACTAGGTTCATTTCAAGCCTCAATCAAGTCTAAATACACCATAAGAAAGTACCTTAGCATTAGTTGTTTTTAACATCACTTAAAAGACAACATTTCACTTTTTATGCTAGTCCATGATCGTTGTGGACCTTCCTATGATTATGACAGAAGCTTATGCAACAGGCCACGATCATGGGGACTATGCCATGATCATGAAAAAACCCAAATAATAAGGCCACGATCATGCACTGAAGGCCACGATCGAGCTCTGCCTCTCTTCCTTCATTTCTCCACGAATTTTACACACTTAGAAACATCACTAACACTCCAAATTTTCCAAAATTCATGTCTATTTATGCAAGTTCATTTCATGCTAATCTAACTACTATATTGGTTACATTAAACCTCATAAAATTTATTCAATTGATTCATTATTATTCAGTTAATCTCATCATACATAAATCCTAGTCCTTCTCATTTCAAGAACATTACACAAACACCTTTCTTAAGCATAAATTTCACCTTTATTATACCTTAAATCCCAATATATTTATTCTACATAACAATTTATAACTCACATCTTTGTACACCCAAAAACAAAACATATTTATCCATTCATTCATCAAAATTTTTGCATTCATCATATTTCATTTTCATGATCATTCCCTCCCAACTATCATCATAAAAGCTTTTATTTAACAAAACATGAAGAACAATATGCCACTTACTTGTTTGACTCAAAGCTTCCTCAAATTACCATGAAACCCTGGCCTTGCATGCTTATACAATCATCAACGTTTAAGGGTGAAATATGTTGGGTCTTCAATATTGAAGAAGATAACTAAAGATGGAAGTTGTAGCACCCCACTTCCTCCAAACATGTGCTCGACATCTATGGGTGATATTCAAATCCGTGCCCTGCGAGGGTGGCGTGCTAGAACACTCCATTAGTTAAAACTCAGTACAATTTTTTTTTGAAACCACAAACATAATATGCTGAAATCGATAACTAATTCGGGCCCACTTTATTAATAAACTTTTTCAATCATAACAATACATTCAACAAAATTTTCAATGGCCATTTGGGCCCTTTCACAAAAACAAAACATTTTAGTCATAAAGTCTTTACATTACAACATAAGTCATATACACCTTTTTACAAAACTTTCGGATTACATAATTTGATACAAAAGTTGCGGAATATACAATTCCATATAAAAAGAAGGAAATACAACGCAGTCCCGAACTGATCCCGATCTCTATCCCTTACTTGTATGATGTAAGGATATTCCCGTTAGCCTAACGGGGTAACTCTTCTGAGCCTGAAAAATATTGCAAATTTTAGGTGAGTTTTGCGAACTCAGATAAGGTAACCTTCATCAAAGGTTCACTCAATTCATGCAACATATCATTTCACATAACAAATAATTCACATCATTGCATTTTTTCATATAATATCACAAATCACATTTTCATTTAGGAGTAAGACAATTGCATTTCAATCAATCAAATATACTTAATACAATTTATATGGAATGCATATGTGACTCTTTTCCAATTATTACGTTGTTGTGACCGAGTGCCTAAACTGTTCCGTATCCATTATGGATACCGGGCTCATTAATAACTGTCCCTTATCCGTTGGGGATACAGGGCTCATTTTACATGGTGAGCCTTTGGCTCTTATACACTTTCTGAGCCTTAAGCTCTTTTTCACAATCTGAGCTTTAAGCCCTTTTTCGTTGGCTACTCCGGTCATAACTGCCTTTATGTTTAATGCATTTATGTAATGAAATGCATCAGTCATATATGCTCAATCAGTCACTTTATTTCACTTTACATATTCACTTTTATGTGTCATCGGACCTTGGTCCGGCATTCAACATTTAATTTGAGAAAACACATTTATTTTGTCATATTCACATACAAAGAGCACTTCAAATATCTCATTCATTTATTAGAATCATCGGACCTTCATTGTCCGAAATCAGCACAATCAAATCACATTCATTCGATAATTCAAACATAATTTAAAACAAACAATTAATTGAGTGAAACCGTCTAGGTTACTCAGAGTACGCTCTAGATTATCATTTTCTTCTAAATTCTAGGAATACCTGAATGCAGACATTTAGCCTGCACATCAATATTATCCAATACGCATGTTGCACACACATTAATAATTGTACAATCTTAAGTATTCCTTTATGCACAAATGTGTATATGAACTATGTACAATGCATGCTCAATAACAATCCCAGGTATCTTTCCATTATTCTCATCATATAATCATTCATATTTCTAAACTCGCATAAGCATCATTTATACTTATGATTTATACCTCAATAAAACCATAAAAATCAAAATTCATAACTCATTTCTTCAATTCAGATTTTTCCTAAGACCAACATTCGGGTCAACTTTCCATGATCAATATCATAATGAAAATAAAGTAATTCAAGGGTACTTTATTCTAGAAAATTATTTTTCTATCTCTTAAGTTTCTAATGATACCAAGATCGTTCAATTTGGTTCCATATCCTATGATTTATGCTCGCAATACCACAGACTATGCATAATTGAACTTTTGGCTAGTTCATGATCATACCCTCAAATTGTACAACTCATAACTTTCAACTCAGATATCTAAAAATTACAAATTTAGTACCAATTGAAAGATAAGAGAATGTACTAAAACTTTTGTGAAGACATCTTTGTCTGATTCAGCCTATATCCATTAAGTTTTTATGAAAACATCTAAACATAATTTCTGTCTCGGGTAGTACTATAACCTCAATCCAGACTCAATTTCGTACCAAAATTTTAAATTATTAGAGACAGAATTAAATTTATAATTCTTCAAGAAAGTTTTAGAATTATGTCTCTAGTTTAACCTGAATCAAGAATCACCTCATTCGGACATCTACAGGTTAAGATATCATCAAAAAACCAACACATGTTCAAACCCGCATAACAACCCTCGGGTCGCAGTTGCGAACTCCGTAAATCGCCAGTGGTGTCGCGATCGCTACTCATAACAATCGCGACTTCTGCATTCACCCAGTAGAGTTGCAATCGTGATGTGTCGTGATCGCAACTTGCCTCTGAGCCGCTGCACTCCTTCTTTACCAACATCTCTACTTCAAACCTCCATAACTTTTGATCCAGAACTCCAAAATTTCCAAATTTTATATCAATGGAAAGCTAAAAGAAAGATCTATATTTTTCATGAAGACCATTATGTCAAAAACCATCTATATCAGTACAGTAAATTTATGGAAGTTTCAGATCAAAATTTTAACTCTCTTACTATTTTTATCTGAACTTCACTTCCATTTTAAGCCTAGAAAGAGAGGTTTTTAGGCAAAGTCTTCTCCTAAACAATTGTTCATCTATGTTTTAAGTTTCTAAAGAGCCTAAGTTGACACAATTTTGCTTAGTATAATGCAAGTTATACACAATTTACTACATACTATTCAGAAATAGAGACATAATCCGAAACTCAACTTCAAGACAAATTTCAAAACTCTTAAAGCCAGAATTCAAACTAGATTTCTTCATAAAAATTGTAGTCATTCGTCTCTAGTTTAATATAAATGAACAATCATCCTATTTGGATATCTGTAGGTCAAGAAAACTGATGCATGTTCAGTTGAACCACTATATCTAACACATTTCCAACACACTTCCTCATCAATCTCTTCCTAATTCATCTCTTTTGCTTAATCCATCACTTCTAACTTATATCCATATCATTTGTTCAATAATACCCCAATTACAGTTCAAGATCATCTATACACAATTTAAAATTCATGCTTGATCATATACATCGAAAACAGAACACATCATATAAACATTTATCATAATGACCTTTCTATATCAAAAATCATCTCAACAACAACAACTTATCAATTTTCAACAAATCATACACTCAAAACAAGACATCAACCATCTTTATTCTTCATCCATGACACATACATACATATTCATAACCAATCCATCAATGTCAAATTACTCATCATACATGTTCCATTTACACCAACCCATGAAGATTAAAGCATCACTTACTTGATTTCTCCTTAAATCCTTCAAAAGAACACCAACCTTAGCTTCTCATACAACCCATGTACATCATCATGGAGGTTGGGGGGTTGGGTCTTTGGTGAGAAATGAATAAGAGAACAAGATAAGAGTAGCCAATGAAAGATAAGAGGGCTAGGTTCAAAGTTGGTGAAGGTTGGGAACAAAATTCTTGAAGAAGGAGAAGAAAAGGTCACGTAGAAGAAGAAGAAAACAAGAACAAATACCCTTCAATTAGAAAGCATCGTGAGAAACAAGACAAGGAGAGTCTTTAGAATTAAAAGAATAGTGTTTTTAAGACATGGCCACATGTCATCTCCTTATAGGTTCACTTAGGTTTTTTTCATTCAATTTGTCCATTCAACTCCAATTTCTACTCCAATTGTCTCAAAATTTTAATGACATATGTTGATAAATCCCAAAGTTATAAATAAAAATTTTCACTACCATTTGACTCTTAATTCTACTGTTATTTGTCAATTGTCTTGCCACTTGGCATTTTTTCCTACTCCAAAATTACCCAAATTTTCAGAAATTTTCTAAAAATCTCCAAAAATTCCAAGTTACTAAATATACTCTCCAAATCAATTTTCAACATATAAAAACCAAAATTCTCCACAAAATCACATTTCACAAATATAAAGCAATTATACCCAGAATATGTCAATGAATGCATGTACAATTATTTTCATGTGCAAGAAATTCAATATTTAAGAGTATGAGCATATCATATAGTGCATGAGCATGAAATGCATTTTCTAATTTCTTAATAATCTCTCATATTTACTATTATAGCCTCAACATGGGTAACGAGATGTTACAAAAGCGGCAAGGTGTAGGCTTTTTATAAAGCTCAACGTTGAGAGTGTTGGTGAGAGGAGAGTGTCGTGAGTGAAGAAGAGAGAAAACAAAGAAGATAAGAGAGTAGA
The DNA here is from genome assembly GCA_027563915.1 of Erythroxylum rotundifolium. Classification (NCBI taxonomy): domain Eukaryota; kingdom Viridiplantae; phylum Streptophyta; class Magnoliopsida; order Malpighiales; family Erythroxylaceae; genus Erythroxylum; species Erythroxylum rotundifolium. Next base: position 18,541,853 of record JAOSBO010000009.1, on the reverse strand, counting down.
AGTGAACGACAAACGAGATGGTCTTGCGAGGATGACAAATATCTTGGATTTAAAGACTTGGTCAATGTCATGACACATGTCATAACATTTACGACTTAATTAACCAAATTAATCACTTCTAATTATGGTACCCAATGACATTTAATCTCTAGTCCATTTGTCCCACAATTTTCTATGCCACTTGTCAGTAATTCCTAATGTCACTAGTCAATTATTTCTACGATCATTTGTCACTTATTTCTATTACAATGAGTGTCTTTGTCTTGCCACTTGACATTTTTCTTAGACCAAAAATACCCATAATTTCATAAATCTCTCAATTTTTGCCAAAAATTTCCGAATTAATAATTATCATTCACCAAATCGAAATTCATAACATAATAATTCACAATTCACATTCTGATCATTTTAAATCATTCATACTCCAGAAATGTCAATTGAGTGCATAAACAATCTTTGTAATGTATACAAAAATCATAATTTACTTGTGTGTATGATAAAGTTATGCATGAGCATGAAACGCATTTCTTAATTTGTCAATACTATTTCCCATATACGGTTGTCTAGGGTCCTAACCCTTAGTATGGGAAAATAAGATATTACAATGCATCCCAATAATGCGGTTTTGCATACATCGCGACCTATCATACTTCATGGTCATGAGGTCTGCTATAAGGGTACCAACTAGTGAATTGTTTGTAAAACAAAAATGCTCTTCCATAAACTTTTAAGTATTGTCTAGCAATGTTAAAACTTTCCCAAGCCTTATGATATGATTTCTCTTCCTCACTACTTGTTTCTATAAGAGTGGAAGATTGATCCATTAATAGTGTCAAGTCAAAATTTATGACACTTAAGTGGAAAGTTACTTGTTTACTATATTCTAAGAAATTCAAACCATCGAAAACAATAACTAACAAGGCCTGCAAATGAAGAGAAATTGCTCCAAAACATACATAATGCTCACATTATTAGGGATAGCGACCCCAACCCCAAGAACCTAAGGCATGTAGGGCTAAGCTGGCCTGATTTATTATTATTTTAAAAATCAAAAGATGATATCATTTTTGACAAAACAATGTTGTTTAGTCATTCTTGGTCGAGCCTCAGGTCGGACCAAGCCACGATCAACTTGGTTTGACTCCTTGACTTCAGGTCGGGCTACTCTAGGCCCAAACTCAATTGCCATGCCTAAATATTATTTACAGGATTCAAACTAAACATAATGTGTATTACATTTTCCTTTGGTTGAATACTACAATAAACTATAACAAATTAAATGCCAATACTGATTATTATGAGTAAACAAATATTTTCATCCAAACATCCATGACATCTTTGGACATATAAATATGCTTGATCAAAATTAATTCACCCTTATCATGTTTACTCTTTCATATAATGATTAATTCACCTTAGGTGAATCACATACGACTACAAAAGAGTAAATAATAGTCTAACTTTATACATAGGCATTTTATTACACGTTATGGATAATCAATCCTTAATTTATGCACAACACGTTATAGCTTGGCCACGTTGGTGACTCACAAACAAAAAAAACATAATTATACATACATAAATTAATAAGCATACTTTTGATGAATTGCATTTACAAAAAAGCAATGTGGAAGCTTAATAAATGTAATCAACAGGCTTAGAATTTTCATTACACATAATTAGATTTCAAAAAATTAAAATTGTATTAACAAATAAATAAATAAGCTGGTCTCTTATTCAATACATGCTACAGAAAGCAACCATTTTCCCTATAATTTACCAAAACGATTTCGATTAACATAACATTAAAACGACTTCGTGGGATAGCCAAACAATAAAAGCCAAAGAGGTTCCTTTATGGTAAATCGTTAAACCCCTATCTGGATGCTACTCCAAAAGCTTCCTAATTAGGTTAGATCTCTCGAGTCGCTCTCAAGTCATGCCTCCATTCGTTCTTCAGACAAGATATCATGGTAAGGGATTTGGCTTATGTCTGTTTCTTCTTCTTATTCTTGAACACTAGCATCTCTGATTAAGGCTCTGGAAGGATACTTAGTGCAACTTAGAAGGAGCTGACACGCTCTCTCCAGTCGTGCAACTTTCCGTCCTTTGTGTGAATTTACAGTTAATACATTTAACAATGTAAATTCAATCAAAATGATCATAAAATTAAATACATAGGGACTAAATTGCAACTTAAGCTAAAAGCATAATTCGACAAGGACTCAAAAGAAATGATTTCACTTTTTAGAAACTAGAAGAAACAATCATAATGGTTTAAGGGTAAATTTGACCTTTTTATAATAAATAAATAAATAGTAAATTACCCTAACCTATACATGGCATGACTTACCCTAACCTATAGATCATGTCATTTTCGATCTTCTTTTCCTTTCAGTTTCCTTTTTGTTTTTAAAAAGAACACTAAACACTTTAATACATAAAGATACAAGGATGTTAGATTATTAGAGGGACCGGAGTTAGCTCAATAGAAAATGGAGAAAATAGAGGTAGTAAGGCAATGCTTAAAGGCAACTCAGGATCGGCAAAAGAAATATGTCGATTGACATTGTCGAGAGATGAAGTACAATATTGGAGATATGGTATTTCTTCGAGTATCTCTCCAAAATTCTGAGGTTTGGTAAGAGAGAGAAGTTGAGTCTGAGATATAATGGGCCAAATGAAATTGTACAATGTGTGGGGTTGTTAGCCTACAAATTAGCATTACCACTAGAGTTATCACAGATTCTTGATATGTTCCATGTGTCGATGTTGAGACAATACTGATCGAATCCTATTCATGTTATGTCTAGGCCTGAGATCAAAGTTATAAATGACATAACTTATAAGGAAGAGCCAGTGAGATATTAGATAGAAAAATTTGAAATGAGAGATTTCGATGGTGCGAGTTTTATTGAGTCATCATCGTTCTCTAAGAGAGGCGACTTGGAAGGTAGAAAACGAAGTTCAACGTCAATATTCTCATTTGTTTGGATCCTCGTGTACATAATTTAATTTCAAGGGCGAAATTCTTTTAAGAGGAGGGAGATATGTAAAGCCCCTAAGATAAAATAGCTAGCCCATAATATTAAGTTGTATAAAAGATAACATCTGAAAAAATTTGAAGAACACCAACGAGACAACATCTTCTTCTTCATTTTCTCTCAAATTTCCAACTAGTAAGTGTGTCTAAAAATGTCCACTTTCATCTACATGTAACACTTTCCTCATAGGTTCTCTTATTGGGTTTGTTTTGTAGAAAATTGGGGAGGGGGAGTTGTGGAGGTTGACAATCTCAAAGTGTCTCACACTTAGGTAAACATTCCAGCAGCTATATTATGTCATTTTTTGCGATTTTTGATCATCCTACATTAGTTTATAGTTGGTTTGCTTGTTGTGGTTGATTGGGACAAAAATTGAAGTTGCATGAAGGGATAAAAATGGAGAAAATGTGGCTGCAAATTAATAAAAGAAGAGGAGATAGGAGAAAAAGAGAGGTTGAAGAAAATGACATATTTTGAAAATTTAAGTTGCATGTAAGGGCATAATAGGAAAAGTAAAGAGTGAATGGTAAATCTGAAATTTACTTCCAAGAAGGGCATTTTTTATATTACTTGAAATAGATGAGGGTAAAATAGGACTTTTAATTAGTTAAGGGTATTTTAGAAATTACGAGGTTAGGTTAGTAAGGATATTATTTTTTAAATTAAGAATAAATTAGAGTGTTAAGTGTAATTGGGTTTTAAAATTTTCATAACTTAGTCTAATAGGATTTTGTAAATTTTAGGTTCGAATGTTCGATTAAGGAGTAATTTGTACTGTCAATTAGTT
>JAOSBO010000009.1:18510476-18535641 GCA_027563915.1 Erythroxylum rotundifolium | reverse complement strand
ATAATAATAATAATAATAATAATAATAATAATAATAATAATAATAATAATAATAAGAACAACAACAACAACAACAATAACAACAACAATAACAATAGCAACAACAACAACAACAACAACAATAACAACAACAACAACAACAACAATAATAATAACGATAATAATACATCTAAAAATAAAATATAACAATTCAAATTAAGTTTAACAACATAATTAAAATACAACAAAAGAAATGAACACCGTCATATCAAGCAAAGGTTTATAACAATTCAAGAATGACGTCTAACTGTCATTAAACTAGAAGCAATATTATCATGATAGTTGTCATCTCCCGAGTTCTCTATTTTTCAATGTCTTCTTGTGTAGATTTAACTTCAACATCTTAAAATGCATTTGGAGGTATAAATTCAGGATTTTGATCAATGATGCTAAAAGTCAGTTTTCAATTGTACTTCTTCTAATGTAGTTATGCAACGCAAAAGCTGAACAAATTATTCTATGTTGATACATTAATGAATACTTAGGCATTTTCTCTAATATCTTCCATCGAGCCTTAAGAATAGCGAAAGCCCTCTCAATACAACTTCTTAATGATGAATGAGCCCAATTAAAAACTTCTCGAGATCCTCTTAGATTTGCACCACGAAACTTTGATTAATGATATCTTGTCTTTTGGTAAGGTGTCAAATATCCTTCTCTTTATGGATAGCCTTTGTCAACCAAGTAATATTTACCTGAGATTCTATAGAAGCAATATAATTAGTATAAATGGTATCACAAAAAGTCTAAATCATGAATAGCAAATCCTACAAATCTTAAAATTACTATCGGTGGTTTTGGAAATTTAAGTCTCGGATTACTGATTGTATCAAAGAAAATATGAGAATTGTGTGTTGATACCTCCCAACCCACTAAAACATATGTAAATAGTAAGTTAAAGTCACACGCTGCCAATACATTTATTGTTGTTATTCCTTTCCATCCTCTAAATCTCATTTGTTCCTCCTCTGTAACAAATACCGCTATATGTGTACCATCAATAGCTCCAATGCAATCCTAATATAAAGCAATAATTACAAGATGATAAAACAACATTTTTCAATGGAAAATATAATGAAGGGTGAGGAAGAGCATATTCAATTACCTTAAAATGTGGCATATATCTAACGTCATTGGAAATTTGTGGTGTCCTTGAATTCAGGATCTTTTGTTATGAATATATCCCTTGAAAATCTATCCATAGCAATCAAAACTTCTTTACTCATAGTTTCACCAGAACGTTGAAAACATTCTTGGGTATCTCTATTAGAAGAACCTTTACTTAGGACCTACACAAATAAACCAACTTTCTCTAAAATAGACATCATATCCTAAGGTTTCAAACCGTAATTATTTTCCAAAACCATACATAGTTGACGAAATGTATTTTGATTCATCCTAAATGTATTAAAACGCCTTTTTTTCATGACCATTCAATAATTCATTCATCCATAGTTCTCCTGTTTGATAAGAAATCATGCATGGTTACTTGTATATGTGATTAAAAAAATACACGCTCATGTAACCCACTACACAAGCTACTGAATCCCAAAACTTAATCACATTGTCAAAAATTGCTTCATTTGCAGAAATTGCATAATTGCATAACATTATCATCCATACCAACAGATTAATAAGTAAAATTATATTGAAAATAAACTAGATACTTATATGTCTGAATATAAAGAAATAAATATTATAGAACGTAATAAAATTATAGATTACCAACAAGATAACATAATATAATAAAATAATTTAACCAAATTCATAATGTCTTAAAATACACCATGTCAACATAAGTGTACAAATAATAAAAACAATAAACTAAACAAAGTAATGGATAGATAGAAACTATGTTTAATGTTTTTTATGTTTGTCATATTCATACATAAACTTTATGTATTCAAGTCTCTTTGTATCATCTGATAAACCAAAAAAATGGACCTTCTTTGCAGATCTTCAATCATCATGCAAGCAAAGTAAAATTCAAGAGTACCAGTCTCTAAACTAGGCAAAGTACATATTTTTCCTAAAGCATTCGTAACATCATGATGTGATGCACCAACACTAGTACTTTGCAATGCACAAATATTCATCGTGCCTAAAATTTTTGTAATGGATCTATTCATATCCATTGTTGCACTCTGTCTATCTTAAATCAATTGCATCATATCGTCAAGTCTCTCATACATTGCTGCAGATCTTCCTACCCTTTTAGCTGAATTAGTTCTTGCACTCTTGTTACTTTGTGAACTATCACTCTCCAAAACCCTTTTGCATCTTCTTCTGTCACTCCCTTCATCATGTGTAGCTTGACGAGTCGGGGTAGGTTCTCTCTATGCTTCTTCCCAATTGTTTAGACCACTAATCTCATCCACATTCTTATGATCATAATAGCCTGACAATTGATGATGAGCATTATAACTATCAGGTGGAGAAGGAACATATACTTCCTCAACTTCTTGCTGTCTTTGTGGAGGGTCAGCCACAGGACAAAATGTAGTCTCTCCTCAAGCCAAACATCCAAAAAGTTTATCCAACTTACATTCAAACTCAGGTCAAGCCCTTCCTCTTTAAATGTTTTAAAATTGATGTTCTTCTACAAAAAAAAAACCTTACATCTAACTAACTATTTAGCATTAAAGAAAAATAACTTGAATTGGGGAAAAATGGATAACCTTAATCTTCAAAGTCTACCACTCCTCTCTAGTAGCAATTGTTCCATTGTCATAATCCCATCTTAATCTCGTTTCTTCCCCTTTCAATTGTTTCCAAAGACTCCATCTAGTTCTCATCCAATCAAACTTATTTTTAAGCTTAGTTTTATCCCATGGTAAGTTGGTTGCTTTGTGAAACTCTTCCTCCACCTTCTTCCATGGTAACCTTTGACCAATAACTCCACCGCGCTTTCCCTTACTCCTTTTAATATGTTGGTTACAGATGTCTCAAAAGACAAGAAGAGTTTCTTTTGCCCAACAAATCCTACATGTATCATTCCCCGCTTGACTTCCTCCTTTGTTTCCTTTTTGGGATGATGCCATCTAATCATAGAAGATAAAAGATTATATTCTAGTTAATCAATTTGCAATTGATTTCACTACTTAATTTGTTTTACTAACTTGAATTAAACTATTTCAACAAAATAAATATATAAATACTTCTTATCATCGTAATATTTTTAGTAATTACTTAATTTAAAATTATTTGATCTCTTACTTTAAATTGAGTAATAGAATTCACTTGTGAATATTATTCAAAAAATATATAAATTTGCAATACATTTTTATTTAAAATATTATATTGTAAAAACATTTTTATTAAATTACTATTTGTTTATATGCATTAATTTAAGAAAATTATATTTCTTTTGGTAACAAAAGAACTATTAAATAATAAAATAATATTAGAAAAAGATAAATATAATCAGGCAAAGCAGTGAAGAAGTACATCTGTAATAGCACCACTGCTCTTGTTATCCATCAAAGCTGAGGATATTTGGAACAGAAAATAAATGTGAAAAGTAAAACAACAAAATCCTAGTCAATTATATCGTAGAAAAGCAAACCACAACATCTATAGCCTACCTGCTCTTCTTTTTCTTCATAACTAGGAAGGGAAACAACTTCAACCTGTTGAAAATTAATGAAATCATGCATATGAGAAAGTAAGAAGCCAAATCGCATACCTAGGGAAAAAGAATGGGAATTCACATTAAAAAATTCACTTAATGGAGTTTCCTTATGCGCTTCTGGCTTAGGAACTAAGTCCCATATCTACAATGAAAACAAAAAAAAAGGTCAAAACATGACGCCGATGAAGTTAAATAAAAAAGAATGAGAAAAACCAGACTGTATGCCTTTTGAATGTCTTCTCGTAAAATAGGTTCGAAATTCTCCAATGACATCTGAAAATGAAGAGCAGAACATGCAATTAAAAAGAATCCATGAAGCTTTGATTCGAAACAACGAAATAGAAAGATGAATGAAGCAACAAAAAATAGAATATCCCTCTCAATCCTCGAGACTGAAATGGAAAAGAGTATCTCACCCTTGTTTTATCACATATAACAAACAGCAACATTGTTTTTCGTAGACTAAACAAGTGCATCATGACCAAAAGAAAAAGAGAATTCTAAAAAATAAGTACTGAACTCATAGTCTCCACCATTTACCTTCCTAAGTTCTTACCACCAACAGAATCAGTTACACATAAAGCAATGAAAAATAGAAATAAAATAACTCCAAGAGTGGTATTGCATAACCAATCTATAAATATTAATGGTTGAGTGCCTTAAAGAAAAATATTTACATCTCATTTTAAGATATAGAGATATACTGAACAAACAATGATTCTAAAATTCAGAGTACAGAGCATAGAAACTAAAAGGAAAAAAGTTTATTGAAGGCACCTCTCCTTGTTCTCTTCCATCTGTACCCTCTAAATCCATTACAAGTGTACAAGGTTCAATGCCAATACATTTGGCCATCCAGATGCCTTTGGTGGTTTGAGGCCTAAAAAGATATCAAAGATATATTAACTAAGCTCCAAATATTTCTTTTCCGTTTCCTAACAAAAAGAAAAACACGTGCAAATACATGAGCACGTATTTACATGTAATATATACGTATGTGGATGAACATGTGTTTACATATATGTCCATGTAGGATACATATGTATTTGTGCATATACACAATTATATATAAAAGTTAGTTATAGAGAAAGAGTAACAGATGAACATGCCTTCCTGTAAAAGCATCCATCTCCATGAAGTTGGTATCAAACAAATTATTCAATAAGGTGCTCTTCCCTACACAGTCCATATAAAACAATGTTAAGCTCTCAAGGTAATGAAGAATATAACCATAAAAAGCAATCGTCAACAAAATTGAAGGAAGTGGTGAGATATGAATTAAAACATCTCTGCAAAATCAAATAGAGAAACATCATATTGTAAATAAATCTCTGACTTTGGCCTATCAATAAAACCTTTCTTCTAGCTGACATAAGTAAAAAAAAATACAACAGTAAGTCTCAAACCCAAGCCCAACATTAGTTTGTTTAACAATGACTGAACGTAGTAATAAAGATTGTAGATAGTAGAATGCACATGTTTAAGAAAAACATCACCAAAGAAGGGTAAATCTGGAGAAGGAATAAGCTAATATGGAAGGAGAAAGACATACCGCTACTTTGTGGGCCCATGATGGAGACCACAGCATATGACAAACCACATTCCCCCAACTTCACATCCTTGATAAAGTGATCAATTCCAGAAACATTAAATATGCCATCGCCATCAATCAGTTGTCTGGAACAACATTCATCTTTTGTTGGAATCTAATAGATTCATATATCAATCCATAAGTTCTATGATTTCTGAAAGTTCATATACGTTCTGTAAAAGGAATGCTATCCATACATAACAACAAAACCATTAACAAGATGCAACAATAACAAGCTACATACATACTAAAGCTATGAAAAAATCAATTCACATTTTGAAGGGGAAAAAAGAACCAGAATACGCTCGATCAACCCAAATAGTCACATAGTATGAGTTTAGCTACAATCTCCAGGTATGATATAAGGAAAAGAGAAAGTAAATAATAATAATAATCCACAAGATTTAAAAGCATTGCTGAATCAAGTTCGCTGATAATCACATTATCCATACAACTCCAGCACAGGAAATTAAAAAAATGTCTGGACTTGAACTTAACCCTAAATTTACCACCCTCAATGTGTCTTTATTTGGATAACCAATTAGCTAGCCTTTTATCCCATTAATCAAACCTTCATGCCCTCAAACTTTTATCAACTTTCTCATGTTCTCGTAGCAACAGATTTATGACATGAAGAATGGCAAACTCCCAGAGATGTTAAAAAAATAAACAGTAGCCAAAACTAAGCAGTTTTACAGGTGTGTAATGATAATCGATTCGCTAGAATAACTAGAAAAGTATAGTTAAAAAGCATGGCAAGATTAATTACCTGGAGCAATTTTTCTTCAAGCTGCTTGCGTTTTTCAGATCCAACTCCTTCATCAAAGTAAATAGCTTCTAAGTCATATCTGGAACGATAAAAAAGATAAAGACTCAACATTACTAAAAAGGAACAAAACGCAGAACCAGAATGGAAGAGAAATCTAAAAAGACCTACTTTTATTGTGCTCTTGCGCTGTGAAAGCAGCGAGGCTTTCGATTTCTATCCCTTGGAAGAAGATGCAAAATAAGAAAAGAGAAACAAGAGACCCAAGAGATGGTGATCTGTAAATGGCGATGGTGATCTGGTAGAGATGTGAGAGAAAGACGTAAGGAAAGAGTAAAAGAAACGTAAGGAAAGAGCAAAGAAAGTTAGATGATTCTAGAGAGAACGAGAGGGGTCGAAGAGGAAGAGTAAATGAGGGGCAAAATTGACATAAAAGTTAAAAATCTTATCAGCTGATTGAAAATGCTCCTTTGAAGGAGCTAATAAAAATTCAACTGATTGGGTTGAATCAACCAACCCAGCCAGCTATTTATCAAACAAATTTAATAACTTATTTTTATAATCAACCAGCTGAAATAGATTGACCAGCTAAAAAAGAGCTGATCAATTCTTCACCCACTGAGGCCATAAATGCCTATCCAACCATCTGAAAGTACCATAGCCTGATTCAACCAAATGAGGCCTTATGCCTATCCAACCAACCAGCTGAAATAGATTGACCAGTTAAAGAAGAGCTGATCAACTCTTCACCCACTGAGGCCATAAATGCCTATCCAACCATCTGAAAGTACCATAGCCTGATTCAACCAAATGAGGCCTTATGCCTATCCAACCATCTGAAAGTACCGTAGCCACCATACCCATCCCTACTGAAATTGATCCTCTCCAACATATTAGTTACTGTTCAAGCAAAGATAGACGAACGTTCATCGAGAGAATAACATTACCCATGAAAAGTCAATTTAAATAGTATTCCTTACCTTTCACCCAAAGAAAAAGATATATATATTCCTTACCAATTCCATGAACGTCAACTGGGGGTGGTATGTTGTTCACGTGGCAGCACGTAAACCAGGTGAGTAACTAAACCATTCACACATGTCAAACATCCACTCCATCATCATCTCTTCATCGTTTTTATATATCCTTACACTTGTCGTAAACACACTAAATTCCCGTTCCAATTCCACCGTCCCAACGTCGACTCTCCTTCATGTGTATATATGTTCTACTTCCACCTCGCCTCAGCTTTCCTTCTTTTGTATGCTATTCCCACGCTGCTGCTTCTATGCTCAACTCCTTTGTCTTGTCTTCACATCTTCTCCGTCGCTCAGTCGTTCTGTCTGCTCCTAAGTTGTCTTCCCATATTCTTGGTAGATACCCTTCTTGTCAGGTGTTCCCTCCCTTTGTTCGTTGGTTTCACTCGAATAGGGGCGTCGTGGCAATGGCCGAGCATACCACCCAATCGATGCCTTCTGCTTCTCACCACAAGTATACCAATCGTCTCGCGGCTGAGCACAGTCCCTATTTGCTTCAGCACGCTCATAACCCTGTAAAAATCTTGATTCTTTTATCGTTTACAGGGTGCAAATGAGCGATTTGGTTTTGTGTTTTGATTTGGGATGTTTTGAATTATTGGGTTGAAGGTTGATTGGTACCCATGGGGCGAGGAAGCTTTCGCTGAAGCACGCAGAAGAGACGTGCCCATCTTCTTGTCAAGTACTTTACGTCCCTTTTCTTGAATCTATTCTTTGGTTTTCTCTTTATTGTGATTTGGAAATTTCGGGTCTCATGTTTTTCATTTCTTGGAAATTCTCTTGGTGGTTTTGATCGCTGCTTTCTCCTTCAAGTCGGCTACAGCACCTGCCACTGGTAAAATTTCTATGGCAACTCGGTATCTGTGATTTTCATTTTTAGTAATAATTTGGAAGGAAAAAAAGGAGCGAACTAACGGTTTGGCCTGGGATGTCCGATTAGGTGCCATGTTATGGAAGTGGAGTCTTTTGAAGACGAGGGGGTGGCTAAATTGTTGAACGATTTGTTTGTTAGTATTAAGGTGAGATGGAATCAGTGACAGTATCTTATAACTAGTTATAAATCAATCTTTGGGAATTGATAATTTCTATTTTGCAAGTCGTTCTGAACTGTCAAGTGTTTCAGGTTGATCGTGAGGAACGGCCAGATGTTGATAAGGTGAGCCTTTGGCTTATCGATTAAAATCATATGACAAGACTATTGTGTGCTTTTAGTTGACTTCGAAAGTGGAAGAGCAGGATCTTTAGATGTTATACCATCTAATTGGTGCTTACTTTTCTCTCATATTAGAGCAGAAATTTGTATGCACTATATTGTTTTTCTCCATGCTCACATAAATGGGAAGTCAATATTATCTGAACTCTATACCCTTTCCTTCTGGTAGCTTGACAAAGTACTTTTATCCGTGCAGGTTTATATGACGTTCGTGCAAGCACTTTATGGTGGCGGAGGGTGGCCGCTTAGTGTTTTCCTTTCACCTGATTTGAAACCTCTAATGGGGGGAACTTACTTTCCTCCAGATGATAGATATGGAAGGCCGGGATTTAAAAGTATACTCAGGTGAAAGCTTTGTGGCCACTGCGCAGCCTAATTTCATTCTTCTTTATCTCTTTTTCTGTGCTTTTCTGAACAATTATCAAAGTGCTAGAGCTCGCAAAATTAAAGAGTTGGTAAATTATGCAATACCAAAGGTTCGTATAGCATACACGAATTCATTCATTCTACTTATTTATTCAGAAAAGTGAAGGATGCGTGGGACACTAAGCGAGAGATGCTTGTTAAGAGTGGAGATTTTGCCATTGAACAGTTGTCAGAAGCGTTGGCAGCAACTGCCAGTTCAAATAAATTGGCTGATGGGCTTCCACTCAGTGCCCTGCATCTGTGTGCAGAGCAAGTATGCTATTTTCTTGTTTTCGCATAAAATTTCTTGGCCACATTATTGTGGAAGAAGGAAAAAAGGAACACCTCTTGGTTCTTTAGTGATGCTGATCATTCAGTGCTAAAGCTAGGTCGTTAACATTTGTTCTTGATATTGCTTTAGTACCATATAATTGTTAAAACTTAAAGGTTGGCGGGTTACCATCAAATGGAATTGTATCGAATTTTGGTTAAGTTGTCTATTACGTGTATGTTAAGTTTCTGCGTTATTGTGATTGCAGTTGTCTCGAAACTATGATTCGCAGTACGGTGGATTTGGATCAGCCCCAAAGTTTCCTCGACCTGTTGAGATGCAACTGATGCTATACTACTCTAAAAAATTAGAGGATGCTGGTAAATCAAGTGAAGGAAAGGAAAGTGTGAAAACGGTTCTCTTTACTCTGGAATGCATGGCAAAGGGAGGTGTTCATGATCACATTGGAGGTGGCTTTCACAGATATAGTGTGGATGAGCGCTGGCATGGTCAGTTGGTCTTCATATAAAAACATACATATAGCTGATCTAGTAAATTGACCAATCCCTCTTAACTTGAGATTTACAAGAGATTCTGTAGTCTTCATGAATATTGGAAATCCCATGTTCAATCTATCTCCTGAAACTACAGGGTTGATAAAGAATCTCTTGTAAGGTTTCAATGAGAGGTATGGTCAATCTACTCAGTTAGCTTCTTGTTGTGGAATTTTACTTCATTAATTGAACTTCATAGAAAGAAATGTTAAAAGTTGTCGTTTTCTCCTTGCAGTTCCTCACTTTGAGAAGATGTTGTATGATCAAGGGCAGCTTGCTAATGTTTACCTAGATGCTTTCTCTATTACCAATGATGTCTTCTATTCATGTATGTCCCGTGACATTCTTGACTACTTGAGAAGAGATATGATTGGATCACGAGGTGAAATCTTTTCGGCAGAGGATGCTGATAGTGCTGAACGTGAAGGTGCTATGAAGAAGGAAGGAGCTTTCTACATATGGACAACTAAAGAGGTTATATTGTTATTGTGTCATTGTTCTTTTAGTCCCTTGGCTGAATTAAACAATAACCTAAGAGTACATACCAATCCAGCAAGAGTGATAAGGGTGGTCATTGGACATTCTGAGCACCATTTGATCAAGTATATTTCTTACTTTTTCTACACAATTTCTGATGTTTTTATAGAGGTCTCATTGTCCTAGTACAAAGGATGTATTTACTCTACCTATAGTAATCTGTTCGTTGGGCTTTTTCAAGTCGCCATCTGTTTAGCCAGAAACCATTTTGAGTTATCTTAACATTAGTGGATAGCATTTGTAGGATTTACCTACAAATTTACAAATTCCTTTCCTTAACTTCTTTATACAGAAGATGCATTACCTATTTTGATTATATATTTTATGCGGTTTAGGTTGAAGATGCCCTGGGAGAACATGCAACTCTTTTTAAGGATCATTATTATATAAAACCTCTGGGGAATTGTGACCTTTCAAGAATGAGTGATCCTCACAACGAATTCAAAGGGAAAAATGTGCTTATTGAACTCAATGATACTGCAGAATTAGCATCCAAATATCAGCTTTCTGTTGAAGAGTATCTTGAAATATTGGGAAAGTGCAAGCAAAAGCTTTTTGATTTAAGGTCAAAACGACCAAGGCCGCATCTAGATGACAAGGTCTTATACTTCAAAACATAATCATTTCTTTATGATATGTGCTTTTGATTATTTAACTTTCTGCTTGTGATTCAAACTGTTTTGACAAAACGGTTCCTTGTTAGGTAATTGTTTCGTGGAATGGTCTCACGATTACATCTTTTGCAAGAGCTTCTAAGATTCTCAAATTCGAAGCTGAGAGCACAAAATACAACTTTCCTGTTACTGGATGTGATGTAAGATATTGAAATCTTCTGCTTGTCAAAGTATCTTGTAAAGTTGATTGTTCAATTACCTGCTGATATATATCCTGGAATATTTGGATTCTTTGCACTAATATTTTTGTAAGAAAAGCTTTTGAAAGAATGTGTTGTTCAGTTTCTTGTTCCATCATTTATTAGATAACAACTTGTGAAGATGTCATTGATGTCTATGGTATGGCGAGTTTTGTTTATTAAGTGTTGTAATTTTTCTTTTGGCTGAACCATTTCGACTCATTGGAAAATATATTCCCTTGGAATGGTCATAATTTAATCATGTCGGTTAACAGTCTACCAGGACAAACAGGGGATGATAATTCTTGTCATCTTTTTGGGTATTATGTTGGAAAATATATTCCCTTGGAATTGTCATAATTTAATCATGTCGGTTAACAGTCTACCAGGACAAACAGGGGATGATAATTCTTGTCATCTTTTTGGGTATTATGTGATGGTTCGGGGCATTGCTGTGCCTCTGGTTTAGAGTACTACAATTGAACTGGTATGACATAGTTTTTGCCCATTGTTCACTGTCAATTGGGTTGAACGTCACTTTCCTTTGTGGTGCTTTGGTGGTTTGCTTTGTTCTGATCTGACATTCCATTTTTGCTTGTGACAACTGCAGCCGAAGGAGTACCTAGAAGTTGCAGAAAAGGCAGCACATTTTATACGAAGTCTTCTTTACAATGAACAAACACACAGACTTCAACACAGCTTTAGAAATGGTCCCTCTAAAGCACCTGGCTTTTTAGACGATTATGCTTTCCTCATTTCTGGGTTGTTGGATCTCTACGAGTTTGGTGGCGGAGTATGTTGGTTGGTATGGGCTACTGAACTACAAAACACTCAGGTAACAACCACCAGAGTTCATTCGGTCATTGTAGGAAGTGGCCTTAAATCTTGACCTAAATGTGATTGCTTGTAAAATGTTACCAGGATGAACTATTTCTGGACAAAAGGGGAGGAGGTTATTTCAATACTCCTGGTGAGGACCCTTCGGTTCTCCTCCGAGTAAAGGAAGATCATGATGGTGCAGAGCCTTCAGGAAACTCGGTTGCTGCATTCAATCTCATAAGGTTGGCCTCAATGGTGGGTGGTAGTAAGTCTGAACATTACAGGCAGACTGCAGAGCATCTTCTGGTATGTTTTGTTCTTAATGAGACTAGTTGTTGAACTTATGAGTTTGCCTTTTAACACTTAGGCTTTGGTTAAACAGGCAGTTTTTGAGACGAGACTAAAAGACATGGCCATGGCTATACCTTTAATGTGCTGTGCAGCGGACATGACTTCTGTGCCCTCACGGAAGCAGGTTGTCTTGGTTGGTCGCAAGCCATCTTTGGAATTTGATAACATGCTGGCTACTGCTCATGCTTCATATGATCCCAACAAAACAGTAAGTATATTGCTTTGGTCTTTTCAAGCATTTTTAGTTGCTGCCTCTTGATGGTCACTTTTTCTGTGCTGAAATCTTTCTGCAGGTAATTCACATAGACCCCACAAACAATGAAGAAATGGAATTCTGGCAAGAAAGTAATGGCAACATTGCTCTCATGGCGAGAAATAATTATGTTGCTGATAAAGTTGTTGCACTTGTATGTCAAAACTTCACCTGTAGTCCCCCAGTGTTCGACCCCAAAGCTCTCAAGGTCTTGCTTTCCAAGAAGCCCTCCATTATGTAAAATTCTAGTTTTCTCTCAAGTTACATATTAATTACCTCTGGAACAGGGTATGTGTGTACCTGATGTAATATAAGAGGGGTGCAGGGGAAGACTATCACATTGAATTTGTGTGTGTTTGGATAACCCTGTGGTGGTTTATTAATCAGATGCCCTTTTCATTAAAAGTTCAATTGTATATCGTTGTTAGTTAGTCAATATAATATAATAGCAAGTTTTAACATCTTATACTAAAGATACTCCAAAGACTTTAAACTAAAGCATTTAGAGATTCATGTAAGGATGCAAAGAGAACCAAAGTATAATAAAGAAAAGGATTAATCATAAGGGCAACAGGATTGATGATTGCTGTGCTTCAGAGCAGAACTGCTTTTGTATCCAAGCTAATTTTTCAGAGACTATCTCGATGTAATAAGATGGCAATGCCCTTAAAAGAGGGTTTCGGGGGCATGATGTAATATACTGAGACGATAATGCCGTCATTTGATCATATTCAACCCTAATCTATGATGAGGTTTGTTCAAGAATTCCAATGTTTCGGGCTGCGTAACCCAGCAATCTCTTTCAATTTTCTTCGTAGAAGCTTATTTTCACCAACCAAATCCACCCAACTACGTAGAGTCGAAACCTCTGTTTACCTTCAGAACTACCGGCCCCTTTGTAGACCCGTTACAAACAAGTTATCAAGAGAAAAAGGAGATTCTTTTACAGTGAACTACCTGATTCAATCATGCGGGATTTCTGTAAAAGATGCGGTGTCAGCTGCGGAGAAGATGAAATTCGAGTCTTCAGATAGGCCAGATGCGGTTTTGGCTCTTTTTAGAAACTATGGATTCACCGAGTCTCAGATCTCGAGACTCGTCAAGAAACTACCTTTCCTCCTGTTAGCCCATCCTGAGAATACACTTTTGCCAAAACTCAAGTTCTTGCGCTCCAGGGGGATTTCAAATGCCGACCTTGCCAGAACACTCACAGCAGACCCTAACATTTTGACCAGAAGCTTAGAGAGGCATATAAAGCCTAGTTATAACTTCCTTAAAAGCATCTTGCTTTCTGATGCTAAGATCGTGTCCGCTATGAAGCGCAGTACTTGGATTTTTCGAGAGAATAGTTCCAAGAATCTTAGGCCGAATATAGAGCTTTTGAGAGAATCTGGTGTACCCCAGGGTAGAATTCCGACGTTGATGATGAATTTTCCGGAGGCTCTTATTCAAGGCCATGAAAAGTTTAGCGAAGTTGTGAAAGAGGTCAAAGAAATGGGATTTGATGCTAAGAAATTAACTTTTGTATTGGCAGTGCATGCACTTTCAGGGAAGTGCAACAGGTCGATAATGGAGCGGGGCTTTGATGTATATATGAAGTGGGGTTGGTCAAAGGACGATGTACTTACTGCATTTAGGAAACATCCCCATTGTCTGTTACTGTCGGAGAAGAAAATTACTAAAGGAATGGACTTTGTTGTGAACAAAATGGGGAAATCTTCAGAGATGATTGTGCGATGCCCTATGGTCTTGTTTTTCAGTTTGGAGAATAGAATGATCCCCAGGTTTAGAGTGGTAAATCTCTTGCAGTCAAAAGGACTGATCAAGGAAGATTGGAGCATGCGGTCGTTGCTGTTTCCTAATGAGAATGTGTTCATGCGGAGGTATGTGACCAAATTTACAGAGGAAATACCTGAACTGTTGAGTGTCTACAAGGGTAAGTTGAATCCTGAGGAATTATAGTTTGTGCGGCACATGTCGATGTAATCATTAAAGGTTTCGCAGTAGAAGTGTTTCTTATTGACTAATTAGTCACACTAACTTTATGTTTCAATATTTTGGCTCTGACTGCCGTCAATAAGGTAATTTCCGTTGCTACTAGATGTTCTCTTCACAGGGTCTTCTTCCCCTCAGCATTGCTGCTTTTGGCTCTTTTCTCTTTGGTGATTCAAGGTATTTTGGATCCTTACTGTCATTAGACTGTCGTTGGCTATGATGGTGCGGTGATAATGAGTATTTTCCCGCGCTTAACTTCGTTTACTTGGGGTTTTTGGTTCCTGATTTTACATGGTGCTGAATCAGGAGTAACCTGTGTCACTCACATTCTACTGACTCTACTCCCAAGCTTTGTTTTCTGCGCCAAAGATACAGGGATAGTGAGAACGGGAATCTTCTGCAGAACTCGGTAAATTGGATGATCAATGGTAGACTTTGATGAATAGTTTGAGCAGAATGATTGTACTTCAAGACTTCCAAGTGTGGAGTGGAAGTAGGGATTTTCATCTTTCGGTTCATTTGTAAATAAAATATGCCTTTCTTTAAAAGCAAAGATGGGAATCTCCGCAAGTGTACATAAAATATAGAAATTATTCACCCATGTTGAATACGCCATTGGACACAGCAACTATATATTCCCTATTTTACCACAGATCTTCATGTTAACTTAAATCTTCTATTCCATTTATTTTGTTTTATCCTGTTTTATTAAATTTTATTTATATATTTATGTAGAATTCATATTTTGCTTCTCGGCAGAAACTACAAAGCGAAATGACAATAATAGCATATGTATGTATGCCCAGTTTTTCAAGGACAAAATGGAGCATTTTTAACATCTGGCTTATGAAAACAGCGATTTATTCGTGGGTAAGGTGTGTATATATTTATAAATATGTACGTGCTATTCCTGTCCAATAGGTAATACTCTCTCTCGCACGCCTATTTATCCACAAACAATGGATGCCACAACTACTTCAAACAAACGTGTAGATTGATATAAGCAGCAACTCATGTAACTAACCTATCCACGTACGTAAAGATAACTCCCATGAAAGGGGTGGCTTCCTTAACTGACTGAAAAGAGAGATTTGTCGTCCTAAAGATTGAGGATCAAATTTTCGAGCCTAAAATTCTATTCCAATTTTGTTTGATGCGATTTCATCCAAACGTTTTTTTAAGTCTCACGTATTTATATTTATGAGATCGCCTCGAACAGAATTAACATATTTATTTTTAAGGATGAATATAAGATGTATTATTTTTACATATAATTCAATTTTATGTTCCATGTCACTCCACATTAGGGCTTCCATGTCTTTTAAATTAATAACCGTAAATTTTTATTTTAAAATACTTTTCTTCATGAATAACTATTTTATTTATTTAAAATATTATATATATATAATAGTTAAATTATATTAACCACACAATTATTAATGTTAATATTAATAATTTTATACTGTAAAAATCAAAATTATAAAATTTTAAATTAAAAATGCGAAGTAAAAACAAAAAAAAACCAAACAAATCTTTTATAAAAATAAAAACATAATTAAAATGATTTGACAGGTTGGATTGACAATATACGCAACCGCTTGTCGTGGAAACGACTCTTCTCCCACGCGCCATCCTAATCCGATTTCCCAGCAACGGACATAATGAAGGCCAGTGGCTAGTGCTAATTTTCAGGAGATGGTGATGTTTAGGTCCTTATCCGCAAACTTGCAGTGATAAATTAAATAAATATAAACCTCACATAATTATATATATATTATTTACATGTAATTTAAAATTAAGAAATGTTTATATATATGTATAATTTAAAATTTTGTGGGGAAAATAGAATTGTGTAAATGAGGATAAAATTTTATGAAAGAAAAGATGTAAAAATATAATAGTTGGAATATTTTGAATGAATTAATAAAATAAGTAGGTTAAAATTTAAAATTTAAAGTTTTAAAAAATTTGGAAATGTATAGTAAACAAGGAATTAAAAAAATAAATTGATGAAATATGTTAATGAATATTGCGAAATTTATATAAAAGAAAAGATAAAATAGTTTAATGAAAGTTTAAAGGAAAAAGAGTAGACAAAAGTGTTATAATATTTTAGTACATAGTTTAAAAAATAAAGATAAAATTTTATTAAAAAATATAAAAATATAAGGAGTTTTATCCTAGTTATGATTTAAAAAGTTTTAAGGAGTTATTCTGAGATTTATGACCTATAAAAAAATAAATATAAAATTTTAAAAGAATTGGAGAGTATTTATGAATATTTTATGTTATCAATGGCGAAAGATGTATAAAGAATTGTTGCTAATTTTAAATTTTGTGGAAAAAAATTAAAATCGATGAATGTGGATAAAATTGAGTTAAAATATTTAAAATGATTAATAAAATTAGTTACTAAAAATTACGAATGAAAAATACTTTAAAATTTGGAAATGTTTGTTATAAATGGATAAAATATACGAAATAAATAAATTTATTATAATATTTGAGGTAAAAGTTAAAAAAAAAGAATCATGGCTGTGACCAGTGACCGGAAATTATGCTTATGCGGATAAAATTTTAATAAAGAAAAGAGTGAAAATATAATAGTTGGAATATTTAGAATAGATTAATAAAATAATTTAGTTAAACTTTAAAATTTTAACATTCAACTAATTTGGAAATGTATAGTAAAGAAGGAATTAAAAGGATAAATGGATGAAATATATTAGCGAATATTGTGAAATATATACAGAGAAAAAGATAAAGTAGTTAAGTAAAAGTTTAAAGGAAAATGTGTAAACAAAAGTGTCAAATTTTTTAAGAAATTGGAGAGTATTTATGAATATATTATGTCATGAATGGATAAAGATGTATAAATAATTATTGTTAAATTTTAAATTTGTCGTAAAAATATAAATTTGTGAATCTAGATAAAATTTTAAAATGTAGGAGGTATAATATTTAAGATGAATTAATAAAATTAGTAAGTAAAAATTAGGAATGATTCAATAAAATAAAATTTGGAAATATATGGTGTAATGTATTTGTTATAAAATGGATAAAATATTAGAATAAATAAATTTATTATAATATTTGTTTAAAAAGTAAAGAAATACATTAATCACGGATCACACTCATGAGTGGAAGTTAACATAAAAGTTAATCCTTCAACACATTTTCATTCAGCCACACAACCAAATATCATGCGTGCAAGACGCAGCTGGAGTTGAGTGGTGACGACGCAACTCTGGTGACCTTCGTATCACATCAAACGACATTTTCAAGTATGCGACAATGTCAGTGAAGAGGACAGAGCCCTGTCGGAGATGGAGATTGGTCAAGACGTAACACAAGTATAACTCTTTTCTTTTAACATTTTGTTATCTTTGAGATGAGACGTGAAAACACCAATGCAACAAAATATGAAAATATCTTTTGGTGTTGAGAGAATTGCATATATAGAGATTCAAAAATGAATTGATATTCAAATCATAATATATATGGGATTCTCAAAAATTTTCCTAAAAGGTAGATCTAAAAGAATTGAAGAATTATAGATGAATATAAAAAAAGAACTTAATTCTATGAATTATGTGAACCGAAAACTCAACATTGCTATTATAAGAATTGCAAACCCTCACGGGAAACCTAATATTTTTGCAGAATTGTTAGCTAGAGAATTAAAGAATTCAAAATTTGACATAGAATGGTCATAAGTATATTTATATTATGACCTTTATTGCCACTTACGTAGACCAACGTTGTCAAGTATGCCTCATATGAGATTCTCAACATCTTCATCTTCATCTTCATCTTCTCAATTGGATGATATGCCCATTTTAGGTAATCCTTGTCTTTAATTTGACAGTCGTGAGAGTCAGTTAAGGTATGCAACTTTTAAAGATTGTCAGATTATTCTAAATCGATTTATCGATCATAAAGTTATTATTGAATTAGGAATAGCAGACCGAGTGAATGAATTGTTACGTAACATAGGGTGGGATAGATTTGCTGAATTTAAAAAAATTCATACATTGAATTAACTCTAGAATTTTTGAGTACTTTATAATTGAACTTTAACGATGATGGCATTGTGAATAATATAATATTTAGATTGACGAATATGATGCATGTTATCACTTTAGATGTATTGAATACTATATTTGGATTTTCGCACAATGATTTATGCGGCTACCATGATGATTTTAGGCCTACAAATTTTTTGAATGAAATTACTAATTCAAAAAGTGCTTTTTCTCCAAGTAGGTCTAAATCGTCTGCTTTAGTGGACCCCAGCCTTTGCTATCTTTATAGGTTTTTAACTTCTACATTATTTGTTAGAGGAGATAGCTAAGGTACAGTCTCTAAAGCAGAATTGTTTGTGTTGTAGTGTATGGTGCATGCTAAACATTTTAACACCAGTATGTGGTTAAGTATGCATCTAATTGATGTGCCTAGAAGCTAGAGCTGACAAAATAGTAGTTGAAGCATTTGTCACCGAAATTGTAGAGCATCTTGGTTTACTAACTGAGAGAACAGTTTTGCAGTTAGTTTCAGGCAACTCTAGTTTAGACTTACAATCATTGGCTATGAAGATTGTTAGGTGCCAAGGTGATCGTTACGCTCTTATTAACGACAACACAACAGAAGCTTCAAGTAGTAAGCGTAGTCGCGTCGGAGTAGCTGAAGGTAAAGAAGAGGATGGTGTTTTGTTACCTAAAGCTAGGCGTTGGAACATTGCTCCTGCTTCTGTTGAATATCAATCATTGATGAATCAACTAATTGCATTTAAACGGGGAACAAATAATAGATTGGACAAGATTGAGGCAAGCATAATGGAGAGGACGAATTTCCTAGTGAATTTAAATGCTCACTCCAGTCAGCGTCCACCTTCATCTTAGTATTATATTTCTATCTTTTTTTGTCATTTTTCGTCATTAAATTATTTTTAGTTTTATTGTTTGTCTTTATTTATGTTATTTGCTTCTTAGATCCTTTGTTTTCTTATTATTGTACATTGCATGTTTGTTTTCTTGTTTAATAGTTAGAGATGTATAGTTATTAAATGAACTTAATCGGGATTGTACATGTTAATATGAGTGAATTAATAAATTTGCATGCTTAAACTGATTGACTTGGATTTCAATTGAAATGATATTAGCTTATTGTGATAGATGAATGAGATCTGCCTTTGGTAAGAAGTTGAGCTTTTTTGAAACATTAAACTTCAATTAAAAGTATTCATTACTAGGAGCATTCTTTCATGGTTAAGTAAATCTAGAACTTGTTTGCATATACTAATCGAGATTACATAATCTTATGCAAACATTAAAGGCATGAAGGCATTTAGGATTTATCTTGACATCTTAAAAATCCACCATGATATCCTCTTTAGTGAGCCCCCTTGAGCTTAAATGAAACTTTTTGTTAGTTGAAACCCAAAATATGAGCTTTGACCTTGATTGTTTATCTCTTTGCATTACATCCATCATAAGAGGAAGTTGAGCATTCAAAAGGTATAATCGATTGTAGGGAATAATTGAGGGAGAAGCATAGCATATAGTTAGGTTATAAGTTGGGGATGGGTTGGGTTGTAATAATATGCATTTGTTGTCTACATTTTCCCCTTTTTGAATTTATGTTGTTGTAAATTGGAAAAAATGAAAATATATCCAGTAAAAAAATTAGAAAAAGAAAAAATATGAAAAGGAAGAGAAAATGCTAAGAAAACAAAAAAAAGAGAAACAGGAAGAGAAATAAAAAAAAAAGAAAAGAAAGCGGAGAAGGGGAAAGTCATGGAGATTGGTAGGGTTAAGTTTGTAATTGAAAAGAAAAAAATTATATGTCTTATGTTTTATTGGTTTGTTTGCATTATTTTAAATGCTCAAGTTTGTTCATGAATTATTATGAGTTTCAAAATCTTAGGTTATGTTTATTGAATTGATATTTAACATCTTTAATTTGTTGTCATTATTAATTTGTTTTTTTTGTTTGCATTTTTAAAGTTTAGTGTTTTTGGTTTTGGTTGAGCATAAGTATAATTTAAGTATTAAGGTATTGTTGTGGTTAATTTTGTGTAATTTGGATTTTTTTATATGTTGAAAATTTTAAGAATCTTAATGAGATTATGTTGTGAACGAGGGATGAAGGGGCAAGAAAATTAGAGAAAGTTGATGAAGTAGAAAGAGTGTCGATAATTAATATATGTGTTATATGTATGCATATGCAGTTTCAATTTTTTTTTTGTTATGTGAAAATGTTTTATTTGTTAGTGGAAGTTTTTGCTTCTTAAATAATTTTAGTTCATTGGGTCATTGTAGATTTTGATGTTTATGTAGTATTTGATTTCTTTGTGGACAAGGTTTTACCGTAATGTGTATGTTTAATTGATAGTCTTGATGTAGGTTTAGGAAAAAATAAAATCAAAATAGTTAGCCTTATGGTTAATTTGATCTTATTAAACATTGTAAGTTTGACGCAGTAATAGGTAGGCAAATAGGCGAGAATGATTGGGATGTCACGGAAGGCGGGGAATAAAATTTTAGGTTTAGAATAATATAAACTTGATATAATAGTAAAGGCAAATGGATAGATCATAGTTGCTTTATAATTCTTGCGTTTAGCAACTTTTTTAGATAAGTTTAATTGTTAATTTGAAAGATATTTAGAAAAGAAGAATCAGTAAAAAAATGTAAATTATGATATTATAATATGTCCATCAAATATTTATAATAGATATTCATTGTTTCTATTGTGTTACATGGTAAGTAGTTATTTATTTTATATTTGCACAATAATATTGTAAAAAGGATAGGTGCATCTACGATATCAGGCATATTTCTTACTGAAAAAGACTTCCTTATTCAAGGAACATGTGATAGGAATTAAAATGCAAGATGATACACAAGAGTAAGTCTCTATTTTTTTTGCTAATCAGAAGCAGAACACATAAACAACCTTAAACTATCATACAGGTATACACAATTTTGTTATAGGTTTCCTAAGACTAGTAAATTAGGAACTAAAAATTTAAAGAAATAGTAAATCCAAAGACAACCAATAAACACATGAAAGGCTTGTAGGAGTTCAAGAAAAGAGAAAATTAAAGCACAACAGTTAGAAAAGTTACATGCTTATGTTGTTTGACCTACTATGAAAAAAGTCTATGACAATTTGGGTTTTTTGTTGATGTCATCAACATTTGCATTTGATACTGACGTGGGTTTAGTGTCGTTGAATCTTTTATGAAGACATCGTCTTACTCTTGAAGAAGAAGCAAGAATATCTTCTAAAAATATTAAAAACCAAAATATATCAGGCATAAAGTATAAAAGTGAACATTACTTATTTTGATAAAAATGTTGAGTAAATGAATAATAGATGATAATATAATTGACAAAAAAAAGAAGTTGAAGTAGTTTGATTAAGATAAAAATGCAAAAATTGATTGAATAAATAATGATAAATGCTTGAAATAGGTGTAGATCTAACTTCATCATTGTTATTTTGATAGTTAGTTGAAAATTTATCATTTTTTGGGTCAAAGTTGAACTCCTTTGTAATTCAACATCATTAGTTTTTTGGTAATAGATAACAGTGAAGAGTTGTCTTCCATATGGTGAGTGGCTGTGGACAAGTTTGATGTGAACAAAAAAGGTCTTGATTTTCATTTATGCGTGTACCTTTTCTAGAGGAAGTTCGATACTCTTGTTATAGGAAGGCGAAACTGTTGATCATTAGTCATATGATAAAGTTGTCGTAGTTTAATCTATTTATAGTAAGTAAAAAAAATATAACCTGGTGGTAAAATTGCATAGCTTCAATTGCATTGAATTTCAATAGGTTTTCACCAAGTTCGCCAAAAATAAAAGTTGTGACAGTTCCTGTTTCATTTGTTAAATCAACATCATATCGGCATCTACATTTACAAAAAAAAGTTAATGACAAAATGTATTTGTTACTTGATAAGGGAGTGACTTAACATGTCACGCCTCAAAATTTTAATATGTTTTTTAATAATATATTGTGTTATATCAAAAATTTAATATGTTTTTTAATAATATACTTTGCTACTTGATATAACAATGTATATTATTAAAAAACATATTAAATTTTAAGGGTGTGACATGTTAAGTAACTCCCGTGAGAATAATAAAGTAGATTATTAAAATACAGATTAAATTTATGAAATGCCTAGGGGGTGTGAGATGCACAGCTGTAAGTGAAGGCTAATACGTCAGATGCTTATTTAAATTCCCCTCAACGTTAAGTTGCTAATATTGTAAAAAAAAAATTCCCAACAAATTAAAAGACAAAAAATTGAAAAGAAAAAGGGAAAAAGAAATGACTGGGGCTCACGGGTGTGACTTAAACACGTCACCCTGTGACTTACACATCTCCTATATTATTGTGTTGTATTGTATTGTTCTCACATGTGTAAGTCACGCTTGTTACGTGGGATGAATATTTTAAGTCTTGCCTTCATCATTTGGTTGTTGACAAGATTAACTTGTTTATGTTGAAAAAGAATTAATATTCCAATAAATACAGTGGAGCATAAGAAAAGGCAGAAAATTGAAAAGAAAAAAGAGAAAAAGAAATGCTTGCATTCAGCTAGGAGTTTTTCCCTACAAGAATGACAAGTGAATGTAATTCCATATGTAGCGGCTGTTGAGCGAAATCATTTTTTGCAGGCCATATACCAGTACTTTCACAAAATGTGTTGAAAGGAAATATGAACTTTAATTCATGTTGTCTGTAAATATATAGATAGATCTTTGTTAAAAATTTTAATATCAGATAGACAATGTGTGAGCCAAAAAAAGTTAGAGTAGAATATAAAATGTATTTACCTTATTGGTGGATTTTAAGAAGATGATTTTAGTAATTTTTTGATGTGATCCAAAAGACACTTCAGCATTATATCTGAGATAAGCTTGTTGGTTAACAAGGTTTTTGAGCTCCTTATTATTTCATTTTGCCCTGAACAATGATAATTATATTAGAATATTATAAATTTTGTATATAAGTTTATTTGTTGTTATAGCAAAGAAAAAATGTGACAGTACCAATTTCTAAGATCTACAACTTCTTGTATCGGTGGATCAATAAGAATTACGAAGTCAGACTGTTTGGATAATGCAACACCTAAAATACTTCAATTGTAAGGTAAGAATAAAATATAATGATAAATAAAACAAAATTGTAAAAGTGTGATGGAAAAAAACGAAATTACCATTATAAAACTTAACTTTTAGCTTGCGACAGACAATTATCAGATAAGTATGTAATAATTCGACAATTTGTTGGCCCTCGTTGGTAACAAAAGCATTCCACATTGGCAGTATAACAGTTTGTTGGCTAGTATAAAAATAGAAAATGTCACGAGCTATAAAAATGGAAAATGTGAGCAAAAAGAACTCGTGTCAGATTTTAACAATTGTAGAGAACAATAGAGAATGTAACATACTATTTGTTAACAAGAACAAATTTTTGGACAATTGAAACTTTGCCATCTTTGTTAATTTCTTTCTGATCTAAGACTTCAACAACCATAGCCAAAATATCTATCACACGTTAAAGATAAATATAATTAGATATAATAGGAAAAAATCAAATTTCTAGAAAGAAATAAATAAAGGATCTAACCGACAAATTTTTCCATATTGTTCATATAGTTGATAAGATCTGTAAAAAATGTAAAGTTGAATTTCATCGAGGTGATGCTATCATTATTTGTGATAGGTTCAACAACAGTGCAACTTGTAATAATTCATTGAATTTTCAAGTCTTCATTTTGGTACTGAGGCGAAATTGGCTTAATAATGACATCACAAATGATATATTTCTTATAAGACTGCAAAATATAGCTCATTCGTTGGATATCATTGTTAAAGATAATAGTTTCAACTTGTGATCCCTGTTAATAATAAAGATAAAGTTAATAATAAAGTTAATGAGAAAAGGAAGATTTTCAATGAAGAAAGTATACTTGTTATACCTTAGAATAAAAAAAGATAAACTTTTATCTCTTCAATGGTATGTTAGGTGATGTGACAATATGTTGTTTTTTTTGGATAGTAATTTCACATAACCACCATTGAGCACCAGGTAAAATATCCTTCATCAATAAACGCTTTTCCATCCTTTAAAAAAATATTTAATAAAATAATCAGAAAATAATTTTTTTTGTATGGAATAAAATCATAAACTTGAACAAACAATTCATATACCTTTGATAGTTTTATACTTTATAATTTAAATAATTGGAAAATTTCACGGAACACAATATTTCTTGTTTTTTGATCAATTTTTGAAGACTTAAAAGTTCCTGGAATAATCTTAACTTTAACTGATTCAGGGGTTTGAGCTCTTGACAAAGCCACATATAGTTGTCCATGTGAGAATATGGGCTGACGAAGATAAATTCCTATATGATCAAGTGTTTGACCCTAGGATTTATTTATGGCCAGTGTAAAATATAAACAAACAAGGAATTGTGTTATGACAAAAGGTATTTCATTTTTTTCATATTATGAGGATTGTAAAGGAACCTTAAGTATAAAAACTAATTTTCCTTTGTGAGGTCCAAAGACAATTTCAGTATAAATTGTAGTCTTTTAATGGTCTACATATCAACCTTGTATCATTGCATAATCTCTTAGTTGGATTCAAATTTCTTGGGAGCATAATTGGAGAGCCTTTTTTGAGCAACAGTTTGTGTGGAAGTAAACCTTTAGGATTTAAAGAATTTAAAAAATCTTCATATTCTGCTTGATGTCTTCAGTCAACCGTTTTATCAAAACTTATGTACGAATGCAGATTTCCTGACAATTTATTGATCATCATGTC
>JAOSBO010000009.1:18490267-18510376 GCA_027563915.1 Erythroxylum rotundifolium | reverse complement strand
CCAAGTTTATTTGAAGATATTTAGTCTACAGTCCTGTCTAATGAAGAAATTAGAACTGACGTATTAATGAATAACACGTAGCTTAGTGAAAGCAGATCGTGACGTGCACGCGCGAACGGTAGGCTTGGTATTAGCATTTAGCAGTGTTCACATAGATGCCAGACAAAACTAGTGAAATAGAAAACGAAAAGTTAGGGGCCAAAATGTAAAAAGTGAAAAGATATTCTCTCGTAAATCTGACCTCCGGTTGTTAGAGTTCAAAGAGAAAAGGAAAAGGAAAAGAGAAAAAGGAAATTAATGGAAATTATAATAAAATAAAGAAAAAAAGGGAAAAAAACACCGCTCTTCCCATACACCAAAAACCATTCCAGAGTTTCGTCTCGGTTCCAGCTGTAGAGATCGCACACAAAGTGACCCCCAAGCTTTTAGGAACATAATCTTTTTTTTGGTGAAGATCTTTTATCTAGTTCTCAGGATTTTAGCGTCAATTTCTCTGGGTCGGTGGTATTAATTGGGATTCTGTGATCGGGCGCGGTTTTGATCGTACCATTGAAAGTCCTTGGTGGGTTTTGATGGGTTTTCGGTTCTGTTGAATGGGTCAGTTCCAGTTTTGTGTTTGGATTTGTGGGGCTAGAGTTCTGTATTTTTGTTCTCGATTGTTTTGAGGGTTTATTTTGTTTTACATGATTTCTTTGGAGAGGAGAGATGCGAGAAAGGAGCTAGGGTTAGGGTTTGGGGGTGGGAGGGACATGGAGGATACTGAGCTTGAAGAAGGAGAGGCTTGCTCCTATCGTAATGATAATGATGATGTTTATGATTCGAGCATGGACCCTGAGATTGGTCTCTCTTACATAGTAAGCTGTTTTATGTACGCTGTTTTATTTTGTTTCTGGTTTGGTAACTTTTCATGACAGTTAGATGTTGGTAGTGCTAAATATCGTGTTGACTTTTTCTTTGGGTTCCTTTTTAGATCCAAACTATGTGTGCTAACAGTCTGTTGATCCTTAATTTTGATTATTTGCAGCATCTAACTAGTTAGAATTCTAATTAGTAATGTGCCATCGCTATATTTTATGTATGGAAGAAAATTAACATAGAATGAAAGAAAGGCTATGGTTTCTGAAACGTGTTTTGGATATGGAAACAAGGTAGTATGGGAAGTGCCTTTTAATGCTACCAATTGGTTAGTACTAATAGTGTAGAGAATATATTTTCTTGCTTCTCTTTGATTGGCTAAAGGGGTAGAGGTTGATCATTAAAAATATCATTGACTGAAATATGAAGGACCATTTGAATTCTGCTAATGAATGTATCCCTGAGTTTTATGAAGAGCTCAACTGCTTAAGTCTGTTAAAATTCATGTTATGAAATTACTTTTCATGAAAGCCATATGAAGCTGGGATATTTAAGATTGTTGATACCTTTATATAACTTCATAAGTTTGAAGGTATTTCGTAGTATGATCCTGCTGCTTAAGTGCAATGCTGTGAATTAGAGCTGGTAGTTGCGCATTATTGTTTAAATGCTTCACTTGTTAATTGTTGCATGTGCTATTAGAGCTTGTCCTTGTAGGCATGAACAAATAATACACTTTTCTTTTATAATGTTTTCTTGATGAAGGGTGAGAAACTTCAACATGTCTTAGGACACTTTCAAAAAGATTTTGAAGGTGGAGTCTCGGCTGAGAACTTGGGTATGTTGAAAGAGAACAGTATTGTGGTTGTTGTAAGCTACTACATTGCATATGAGTCTGCCTTCTTGCATGTGTTATTTGGGATTTTAAATTTATACAGGGGCAAAGTTTGGTGGCTATGGTTCATTTTTACCTACCTATCAACGGTCTCCTGTTTGGCCTCACCCAAGGACTCCGCCAAACAACCAGCACTTTAATGGTTCTAAATCACCGACCAATTTTCAAATGGAGGTAACATGTTTTCGATATCTAGGTGCATTACTTGCTACATAAGAATATTGTCCATTTGATCTTAAACTATGTCATGCCACCTCCCTTCAATAAATAATCTTTTATAGGGTGGGACTGTTAGTTATTTATGTTCATCAACGGCACTTCAATCCACAAAATCTGAAACTGCTTCTACAAATGCATTGTTGCAGCCTGTCTCAAAAGAGTCATCCTCCCTGCGTGATTCTGTCAAGAAAGAATCATCTATACCATCAACTCATAAAGCTAATGCAATTGCTAAAACATATGAACCTAGAAACAATAAACCAGCTAATTTACTTGATCAGAAGAAGTTGAGAGTTCGGATCAAAGTTGGTTCTGATAACCTGTCGACACAAAAAAACGCTGCGATTTACAGTGGTCTTGGCCTTGATGTCTCTCCATCTTCATCACTGGATGACAGCTCCTCAGACACCGAAGGGATGTCCCATGAACCTCAAGATAATTCAGTTGAATCTCCTGCTCAAATTCTCTGGGTGAATTATCTCACTGAAAATGATCCATCTCTTATTTATTGTTCATAATTAGTGGATCTGATAGGAAACTTTTGTTTTTTAATTTCTTTCTGGTGCAGATAATGACTTCCTTCCCATTGCATGGAAGTCAACTGCTATCACCTCTCCCTGATTATCTTCTTCACATGATAGAAAAGGAGCTTCCTAAAGACAAGAGACAATTGTCTAGCTCAAGACTGGCCCTAGGAAGTTCTGGAATTGGAATGAATGGGTGTGATACCCTGAAAGGTCATGGGAGAGCGTTAGGAGCTAAGAGAATAAAATCACTGAATGTAAGTGAAATTTCTTCAGGCAAGAATGGCATGGATTCTCGGTGCAGTTCTGATGCTATTCCTAATAAAGAGAGGGACCTTGACACTTTGGCTTGTGAGGAGCTTGTGACAAATACACTAAAGCTTCCACTTCTGTCCAGTTCATGTGGTGATGTTGCTGATGCAGCAAAAAGCATGGGTAATGCATTTAACGCATCCAAGGAGTTGTATAAAGGTGGATTGAGGGATAAAGGTTCATCAGAACAAACAAGGGAAGAAACACTGGAGCCAACGATTATGGAAGGGGATGGATGTTTTGAAAATCGAAATACCATTGTTATTGGAAAGGGTTGGGCAGCCAAGAATCATAATTCTTCTGACAGTGTTTCACTCAACACAAGAATTGATGACCATTGCTTAGGTGAAAAAATTAACACCTCAGCTAAAGTGGATTCAAATTTTTCAAAACGGAGGAATGATCTAACCTCTGAGGCGAAAGATTGTTTCAAGCAGAAGGCCAAGGGCAAAGCTAAATCGCTTGTGCATGAAATGAAATCACATTCTGGAAAAGAATCTTCATCTTCCGAGGGAGAAAAGAGAATGAAAAAGAATGAGAGTCCTGACAACATTATTTTAGGAATGCAGAAAGAGAGCTTGGAGTTCAGCCTTTCCTTGTTGAGCAAAAGTAAGAAGAATTTCTATTTGCACAACCATATAACTAAAGGTGAGTTGGGAGACTTGAAATCAATAAAGAACACGGAAAAAGCTGGGGACATGTATGGAGAATTTTTTGGGGACATAGATATTCAACAAGAACAGAGCCAGGTAAGTACACCAGAAGATGGTCAGCTGGATAAGATTAAGGATTCTAATGTGCTTGACAGGAGCATGCACGGAACACAAATATTAAAGGAGAGATGCAGTGGTAAGAAAATTATGAAGCAGGCTTTACCTGAAGTGTATCCACAAGCAGCTCCAAATATTGCCCTGCGCTCTGTAAATGGACCTATATCTGATGTTCCTCATGCTACAACAGCTCCTGTCTTGATACAAGAGAATTGGGTCTGTTGTGACAAATGCCAGACTTGGCGGCTTTTACCAATTGGTAAAAATCCTAATGATCTACCGGAGAAGTGGGTGTGCAGCATGCTTAATTGGCTGTAAGTTCCAATTCTGTACCTTCCTAATTTATCGGGGTCAATGTTCAAAATCCAATTATTTAGATATTCAAAATAAAAATATAGAAATATAGGTTCTGGTTTTACATTCTTTTCTGTCTGAAAGTCTGATGTTTCTATTGTTAATATAGGCCTCGCATGAACCGGTGTAGCTTTAGCGAGGAAGAAACAACAAATGCTCTTATTGCCTTGTATCAAGTTCCTCCTCCTGAAAGTAAAGCTAACCAGAAAAGGAATCTTGGTTTGGTTGCTTCCAAAGAAACCGTTACTGAAATTCGTCCTGATCATATTCACACAAATATTGCTAATGGAGCAAAGGAAAACCATAGTCTGAAAGAATCATCAAATTCAATGAATAGAGATGGTCTTTCTCACTTGGTGAAGAAGAACATACAAGCATCAGTAGCAAGTGTAAGATCAATTGAAGTGTCTAAATCTCCTTTAGTAAGTGAAGCTGACTTGATAATGGACAAGTCTAGTGATTTAGTTATGGAGAAGCATAGCCATAAGCAGAAAGAGAAGAATAAAGTACTTGATTATGATGGAGGTATTACATCTCAAAAGTTTCTTTTCTTGTGCTCGTAAACTTGGTTTTAATTAAATGATCTAATCTATTTATTTGTGACACAAGCCACAGGTGAGACAAAGCGCTTAAAGATGAAAGGTAAAAGGGACCACAGTCAAGATTCTTTCAGAGCCTCCAAGAAAATCAAAACTGAAGGTTTTGTGGAAGAGTCTCAACTTGGTGGGGCCACTGATAAAGTAGGTCAAAATTTAAGTAATGGCTTACCTTCTACTTCATCGGAGAAGCCATTTCCTAAATATAATAAGCGCAAGGAAGCAAAGTATTGTAGAAAGGACCAGGTACAAGTATCTGGTAAGAGAGCGAGGGACACTGATGAAACTGCCTGTGATGATTTTCAGAACGATATAGTGGCTTGTGATGTTAAGGATAGTTCAGAAAGAAAGAAAATGAAGGAAATTCACAATCAGCTTCAGGACAGCAGGATTTTGGCAAAGGATTTCAGTGAGAATGACCCAAGGAACGAGAAGGCCAGGGTTTCTGGTTCTCATGGTAAAGACTCTAGTGCAAGTAAAAGCAGTGGTAAGACAGTCAAGAAAGGCAGTAATGGGAAAACCAAGCAACTGAGTCAAGAGACGGGGAATGTCTCGTCTCAGCAAATCTTGGATGGTGGGGAATCTTCAAGAAGGGATTCTGCATCTACACATCCTGCTCCGGCAACTACTTCTAGCTCTTCAAAGGTTTCTGGTTCTCATAAGACCAAGGTCAATGTTCATGATGTTAAAGGTTCACCAGAGGAATCTGTTTCATCATTACCCATGAAAAGTTCAAAGCTAGAAAGTATTACATCTGCGAGAAAGAGCAAGATTGAGAAAGAAGATGACTCCATTGATGCTGGCTTTTCAGCTGAAGGTGGTCTGAGAAGATGCTCAGATGTTGATGATGGTGGAAATTGTCAGTCTGGGACAGTAAGAAAGGAGAAAACTGAAGATGTGGCTCATCAAGGATCCCTTGAATCCTCTGTTGTTGACTTCCATTTGATGGATGTTTCTGGTGTTCAAGCTAATGGTCTTACAGATTGTGCTGGCCCAAATACCCGATATCAAAGTAAATCAGCATCTTTGGATCAATTGTACGACAATGAGAGGCAAAATGAAACGAAATTCCATTCCAGTGGATCTCATCCTAGGAAGTCTGGCAAGGGAATCTCTTCACAGTCCAGGGACAAGAATCGGATTGCTAACCCTGAGTTGGTTAATCATAGAGTTAAGCCCTCTGATTCTGTTGATGGACAAGCACTTTCACATGAAGTAAGACCCATTGGTAAGAACCAAATTGCTGAGAAGAGTGGAATCAAGTCCGATGAAGATGAAAATGTACGTATTGACACAAAAAGCTCTGCAGGATTACTGATAATTGATAACAGTAACAATAACAAAGATGGACGATATTTTGGGGGATCCAATGTTCAAGATATCAAAGTAAATACTACTTGCAGCTATGATGCAGACTCCAGTACAAAGCACAGTATGCTACCTGATTGTGAGATGGTCTCTGGCAGTGGAAAGGCACTTTCTTCGGCTCCATCTGGAGATCAAAACGAGACAGTGACTGATAGCCATCGAATGGTGTCTGGCCCTCAAAAAGGATATGGGGAAAATGGTTTATCTGGCAATGATTTGGCTGATGATAATGCTGCAAAAGTGCCAAAAGACATAAAAAAGTTTGATTATCCAAATGGAATTCCTCACAATAGTTCTAGAAATACCATGTCAAATGGGTGTAGGGGCAGGGATCTTGAAGGCCCAAGTACAGTGAAACGGGATTCCTCCAGCCAGGCTGCAAAAAGTGCCGTGAAAGAGGCTAAAAATCTCAAGCACATGGCAGATCGTGTCAAGGTAATTAATGTTAAATAGTTAAAGTTTCGAAATTTGTTGCCTTCTCCTGCCTTGCTCACAATTGTTGTATTTTGAAGAACTCTGGCTCGCATCGTGAGAGTACGGGGCTTTACTTTGAGGCGGCCCTTAAATTTCTTCATGGAGCTGCTTTGTTTGAAAGTTGCAGCTTCGAGAATGCTAAAACTGCAGAGATGATTCAGTCAATGCAAATATATAGTACCACTGCAAAACTTTGCGCGTAAGTTAAATTCTAAGTTTGATGAAACGGCCTATCTGTTTGGAATATGTTTTGCATGTTATTTCTCTCAAGGAATTTTGATATTATTGTACTCCATTAGTTCAATCTGTTTGTTCTTTCATTGTGATGTTTTTGATACCCTTTTGGAAGCCCTGATTGTTGAACAAACTCGAACTGCCACCACGAAAGAGCTGGGATATAGGCCTCCAAACATCTAGAATTGCCTGAACTGGATTTCTTTGTATGACTACTTTAACTGTTACATGCTGCTTTAGTTAGTGTGTTCATTGTTGTTCAATGGTAGAGTCTGGATGTGCTGACATATTATCGGTTTTGGCTGCCGTAATTTTCTTCATTTCCTTGTCAGTCATAATTATTGACTTTGACATCGTGGTACTGAGTGACGGCTCCATGTCGATCTCTGTTTGTCATTGGAGATTCATTGTAGTTGATAAAGATGTGCAGTCACATTTTTCTTTCCTAAATTATCTATATCTTAGGTTTTGCGCCCATGAGTATGAGAAATTAGAAGACATGGCTGCTGCAGCTTTGGCTTACAAGTGCACGGAGGTTGCATATATGAGGGTAGTCAATGCAAATAGAGATTGGCATGAACTGCAAACGGCTCTGCAAAAGATTCCTCCAGGTTGAAAAACAAGCTTGTTCCTATCCTTATTTTTTCATGTGCTATATGCCATTTTAATTAGGGCATAGTTGATCTAGTATCTTAACATTTTGCTGGTTTCTATTCTGTTGGTATTTGCTTGTCCCATGATACCTATCATCTAATTGGTGTGACACCTGCCTTGCACCGGTGAAAGGAAAAGGAAGTTAATATTTACTAATCCATATAAATAGCATCAAATGCTTTGACCCTTTCTCTTACCATAGAAACATAGAAACTGGACTGGTAGAAAGGTGCTTGGCCTCTTTTTAAAAGATGAAAAATTTGGGCATAGCAGAAATTTCAGGGAACTGTCATTTATATTGATGTCAAGGAAATGCTACTATGTCTTAAACCTAAGAAGGGAAACCCATATTATTGGGTGATAAGATGATAAACATGATTATTGACGTACTCCTAGAAGGTGAATAACTTCTGAACATGACCTGGATATTGGTATGACTAACTTTTCTGCTTGGTACTTTTCTTATTATTACTCCAATTCTGTGAGAGACTTAACAAAGTTCAATGCGTGTCATCTTTGTTAGTATGTTTATAATGTCCTGTGTGTCAAGAAGTTTTTATCACATCACAAACAGCTGGCTTGCACTGTCATGTTTATGAGATTCATTTTTGTTAAGTTTAGGATGGCATTTTTGTCTGGGTTCATGCTGTGTGTAATTGCATTGTACAATAAGTGTCCATATCTTTTGCTTACGTTGTATCAAAATGCACTTGTTCTCTCACTTTGGGTTTACCTTTCTCAACCTTTGAATGCATCATTCAACCGATGTGAAGGAAATTGATTTGATCTCATTGTTTTTATTATACCGCTGTTAGGGGAGTCACCGTCTTCCTCTGCCTCTGATATTGACAACTTGAACCATGCAACTTCAGTTGACAAGGTTCCCTTAGCCAAAGGCGTTACCTCTCCTCTGGTGAATGGAAACCACGTCATTACTGCAAGAAATCGTACCAGCATTTTGCAATTGCTCAGTTTTGTAAGTGGATTTATATATCATATAGAAACTTAAATGCGTTTTTTGCATAGACCCATTCTTTAAGCTTATATGCATGTATTGATGCTCAAAAATGTTAGTCCCTTTTTTAGAAATTTGTCTATAAAAGGTCAAAAAGAAAGATTAAATCTGACTAAGCGGTTCTCCCTCTTTCAAAAATTATTTATAAAAAGCATCTGTTTATGTAACCCATCATGTATCCGTTACCTAAGATGGCAGTGTTACATGCATTGAACTGATCCACAGAATTCTGCTATCATACTTTTTTATGTTTTTGTATTTACTTGGGTCAGTAATTCTTTATTTTCAGGCACAGGAAGTCTATTCTGCAATGGAAGCTTCTAGGAAATCACGTATAGCTTTTGCAGCTGCAAATTCAAAGTTGGGAGAAGCCCAAGGTGGAGATGTTATATCTTCCATTAGAACTGCTCTTGATTTCAGTTTCCAAGATGTAGAAGGATTTCTACGTCTTGTACGACTGGCATTTGAAGCTATTGACCGATAAAGAGTCTGGCTGCTGATGGAATGATTTAAATGGGGGGATGAACTTTCTGTTTGATCGATGTATCCTTGGGTCAAAGCCTTGTAGGAAATGAAAAGAAGATGACCTGTTGAGGTACCAGCTGTCCCCTGCTCGCCAACTAAATGTCCTGTGTACATGTGTGATATACAAGAGGAATGTGCAAATCCAAGTGTATATTTGTATCATACTTTGGATCTTTTTTGTGCACAGAAGGACTTCACTTGTTAACTGCATTTGAAGATTGTTATTGACAAATTCTGATTCGCAAGACTTCTGATAGAAGCAACTCAGAAATTGTAGAAACTAGAATAAGACTGTAGATTTTCAACAAAATCATGATGAAGAAATAAATCAATAAAGATAGGAGTATCCTAACTATACATTTTTGTGGGGGTCATGGAGTTATATCAGTCTACGTTAGTTCTTGCAATGTTTTCATTTTTGGGGATGGACTTCTACTTTGCTATTAGCTTTTATTTGTTACGGATTTATTGAAGACATTGTGAAGGGAACCGGAAGATGTAGTATACTCTCAGTTCAACTATCAGATGCCGCATTTCTCTATTCAAGCCCTCTGTGCTGATGCTAAATTGACGTTGCACTTTGAGGTTGGCTCTTTGGACTTCATCTTTTGCTTTCATGCTTGTTATTTTCAGTTTGTTCTACTTTGATAGGAATTTGACTGTGTTTCATCTTACAGGTTAGTTTCCAATTCTCTGTTGGGGCAGCATTCCTCCGTTATTATCAGAGCAAGTAGGACAGAATAGTTGATGTTTGTATGGTGAAAGATGGTAACACATCACGTCATCTGATTATTTTCCTTGGAAGGTTTGAATACATTCTCTGCTCGTATATTTTGTATAGTTTTGAAATCTTAACTTCTGTCTCTCTCTTTGGCAGTGGCTACAATGTGTATATCCGGTAACTTATCTTCAAATGAACAGGGGCAATCTTCATTTAAACTTGGCAGGTGACTAGTTTAAATCTACATGCAAGATGCTTCTTTATGTAGAAAATAGTAATTGTTTAATCATGATGACAGGTACTTTCTACATCTTGGATGCTGTCACCATTGCTCAATTCTCTGCCCTGGACGTTCTTTAAAACACCCGGAGATTATCCCTCTTGATCAGCAAGCAACACTTTGGGCTTTGGCTTTCAGTTTGGGAGTGTACTGAGAGTGGATGGATAGATGTTACAAGTGTAATGTTTGAGGAATTTTGGCATTAGGGGTTGCTTGGTTGGAGTGGTTATGTTGACCCTCAGATTAGATGTTTTAGACCACTGATTGAGATGGGAAATTCTGTTTGATAAACTGCCATTGTTCATCTGTTGATGATGAGAAAAAAGAAAGTAGGGATGGGTTCCAGGTGACAGATTTTGATCTAGTAAACCATGTTTAGTGGAATCCTTCCATCATCTAGTCATGTTTGAATCTTCATCTTCCTTCGGGTGGATATGCTTGTCCCTGTGGTACACGTACATTGATTGCCACTTGTAGCAAATGATTTTCAAACGCAAAAGCATCCCATGTTATTTTGTATTATCAATCAAGATGTGAGTGACTGATGCCTTTGATTTGTTTATTCTGCCAGGAGTTTGACAAGTAATTAGAAGAGCATTAAAATATATATATATAAACACCCATTAACCCAGAGGGTTATGCATTTAATGTTTGTTTTGATAAATAAAATTATTATGTTATAATTAACTCCAATAGTCATTTCCTATTTTATTTTTAATTTATTTCACCAAAAATCAATGTTTTAAAATTCCAACTAGTTTGACCGGAAAACTTATTGACTACTTTTTTGGTTTAGTCGATTTAGTTTAATAATTTTTGTTGTAAAAAAAGTGATAATTTTCGTGAATTAATTAATTTTTTTAAATAGTTTTTAATTAAAAAAATTATTTTAAAATTTTTTGATTTTATTTAATTTTATAATAATTTAATACCAATCTTATTTTTAAATTTTATCTTAATTTTTTATTCTAAATTTTAAACGTTTCCAAAAATATTTTAGGAAAACGTATTATGATTGTATGTACGCACGTGCCAATTGGGCCGGTAATGGAAGTGGTGTAATATTTACTTTCACTTTGATTTACAAGACACTTTGCTGCCTACGTACGAACTCTAATACTTTCTGGGCCTTTATCCAAACCCTAACCCTAATCCCGAATTTTTTCCTCACAAATTGATTACTGCGTCGAATTCCCATTTCTGTAAACTATATTGTAATGCGTTTTTCTGGTACGTCGACCTTCGAAACTCCAATCTTCGAAATCGAGAATGGAGATGTTGAACAGGAACCTAGAGGAGATAGAGATCGGAACCTCCGCAGCGTCATTCCAGAGGTTTTTGGATCAGCAGAGAGAGCTTTTTCACAGCCAGATCGATCAGCTACAAAGTGTCGTTGTCACTCAATGCAAGCTCACCGGCGTCAATCCCCTCTCTCAAGAGATGGTGCGCTTTTTCGTAATTCAGAATTCCAATTTATAAAGTATCGAAAATAGATTATTGGATTGTCTCCTGGTGTAATTTGATACTGTTTTCGCTTCCGTGCTGGGTACATATGTTTAACGTTAAGTACATTGTTATTGACGGATCTGGCTAATGTGTCATTTTTTGAATTTGGTGCAGGCGGCTGGAGCCTTGTCAATAAAAATTGGTAAGCTTTTAGGTGGTTATGGAATTTTTGTTTGTTCTTTGTGAACCTGGATTGTATGGCACAGAGCTTATGTATCTATATAGTTGTTTCTATTTCCTTTCAACAAGACTTCATTTTACAGATCAATTTTAGACAACTAACTGCTTGATATGCCCATCTCATGCCTTTGGGATACTGTCAAAAGGGTTGTGGTTTAATTCTGCCTTCGTGCAGCCTATAGAAATCAAATAGGCTTCAGTTAAGGAAGTGGTGTTATGGTGCAGCTGACGGTTGTTACTAATGGGTGGTTAGTTTGGCAGGCAGAGTGAGCTGGGATAGCTCTTTACTTGTTCTCATCCTTGGCATATGGTTTCTTTTTATTGGATATCTAGATGTCCTAAGTGAAAATTTTATGAGACACATCGATACTTGTTTTAGTCACTATCTAAACTGTATGTGGCTTTGGCAGGAAAAAGACCTAGAGATTTGCTAAATCCTAAGGCTGTAAAGTATATGCAAGCAGTTTTTTCCGTCAAAGATGCAATCAGTAAAAAGGAATCTCGAGAGATTAGTGCTCAATTTGGCATTACTGTTACACAGGTGTCTCTATTTCTTTTATGATCTCTTGGTCTTGTTGACGCTGAAATAAGGACCAACTTAAATTGATTTCCTTCTTTTAGGTCATTTATCATTATTTAAAAACTATTTTCCATCTTGTTACGATGATCTAATTGGAGTGAGTGGAGAATTATAATTGTTCTCACTGTTCTGCAATGTTGATTGTAGGTGCGAGATTTTTTTGCTAGCCAGCGTACAAGAGTGAGGAAAATAGTTCGGTTATCAAGGGAGAAGGCCATTAGAGCTAGCGCAAGTAAAGAAACACAAGATGGAGTCCCAACAGATTCCGACCCTACAAAACCAATTAATCCTATTCCTTTAAATTCTATTGGCGCTGATGCCTTTACCTTAAATTCTATTATTCCTAGTACAGTTCCCTTAAATTCTGTCGACGCTGCACCAGTCCCATTAAACTCTGTTGGTCCACCTAGTGTTGAAGGAATGCCTTCTTGCTCATCACAGGATGATGCATTGCCTGACTTAGATGACTTAGAAAAGCATTTTGTTGACAATATTTTTAATTTGCTACGAAAGGAAGAAACATTTTCTGGGCAGATGAAACTGATGGAATGGATCTTGCGAATACAAAATCCATCAGTTTTGGATTGGTATTTTCCAATCTGTTTATGTTTAACAGGTTGTATTCTTATGTGGCCTTTGCCATTTACTTTTTTCTTATGTATCATTCAGGTTTCTAAGTAAAGGTGCTGTGATGATTTTGGTGACATGGCTGAGCCAAGCAGCTGCTGAAGAGCAAACAAGTGTGGTGCTGGTAACACTGAAAGTATGTATAGGTTCAGGTGCTTCTTGGTTACTGTACTGCTGTTTTGAGTTTTGCTTAGTTTGCAAGATTTGTTGGCTTACAGGCTCTTTGCCATTTGCCCCTGCATAAAACTCTTCCTGAGCATATGTCAGCCATACTGCAAACTGTCAATAGCCTTCGTTTTTACAGGGCACCAGGTATGTGTTGTTCATAAATTTCTTACGCTATTACTGCCTTTCCTTTGCTCTTGTCTCTTATAGTTGCATCTAATGGCTGATGTCTGTTTAATTTAGTAGTTACTATCTTCTGTTGTTTATGCTGTTTGTTCTCTTTAATCAAAGAGAATGTATATGATGTAAAAAGAGTCTGATTTTGCAATTTGCTATCTGAGTTAGAAAGATAGGTCAATATTTTTTTTGATGTTTCTGATGTTTGTGTAGTTTTTGAAAGTAATTCTTGAGTGCATTGTTTGATTATCACGACCGTATGATCCTCTTGTAGTTTCATGACAATAGGGATTAGAATAGGGGTTTGCGAGTAAATTTTTCCAGTCATTCTCTTATTTGGTTTTTGTTGGTTTTCATGCTGTTTTACTATAATTTCTTGTCTTAGAAAATATATATATGTAACGTAAGTGGTTAATTATTGTTGTATGATAGTTTTGAATCACATTTATCTGATTTGAAGATCAGACATATCAAACAGGGCAAGGGTTTTGCTAGCAAGATGGAGCAAGATTTTTGCCCGAAGCCAAGCTACTAGAAAACCCAATGGCATAAGATCTCAGGAAATGATACTGAAACAGAGGCAAGTAAATAAATT
The DNA here is from genome assembly GCA_027563915.1 of Erythroxylum rotundifolium. Classification (NCBI taxonomy): domain Eukaryota; kingdom Viridiplantae; phylum Streptophyta; class Magnoliopsida; order Malpighiales; family Erythroxylaceae; genus Erythroxylum; species Erythroxylum rotundifolium. The sequence goes on along the minus strand of JAOSBO010000009.1, from coordinate 18,496,750 downwards.
CAGCTCCTGTGTTTAGACTAATTCTTTATTGCTTCTTATTCTTTGACCATATTTGCAGCATTGATGAGATAATGGGAAATGAAGTATGGCAGCCTAACAGTAGTCCAGTAAGTTCGTGAATTCAGTGTGTAGAAAATTTGGAATAATGAATTTATGGTTTTTATTGCTGTTTAGGGAAATTTTCTTGCTCTCTCATCTGAAATTCCGGAAAATGTGAGGTTGGTATAGATTCAATTTTGCTTCTGCTCTATTTAAGTGATTGTATTTGATTACTTTGACAAACTATGGGCCTAAACTTCATACAGAAAAATGGATTCTTCACAAGAAATGAAGCTTCTGCCAACATCAATTGATGATCCTAGTAGGAAGCACGCTCTTGGGATGTTGTCTCGTATCCTTGATATCTTTTCCTTGATTTTTGATAACTGTTGCCTTTTGTTTTACCGTAAATCTAGCAATATCGTATTACTTACCAATGTTAGGATGAAACAGCTGTTGAGGGCCATAGCTGTAATGAACAATGTTTCAGGGAATAGTTTACTTTGTCATGTGAAAGATCACAGGACTATTATGGTGAACAAATCCCATTATTTTCCTGTTTATATGTAAAAACTGACATATTGTTATATAACTGATGTAACTTGATGGGTGAACTCTATTCCTGAACTAAGAACAGATTCCAGAGAGCGTAGGAAAGTTCAACTTGTGGAACAGCCAGGCCAGAAAGCAGCTGGCAGAAGTCCCCAGGCTTCAAAAGTTGTACCTGTTAGCCAAAGTCGCCCAATGTCTACTGATGATATCCAAAAGGCAAAAATGCGTGCCCTTTTCATGCAAGGCAAGTATGGGAAGACAGGTTCCTCATCAACTGGAAACAATGGTATAAAAACTGAAGGTCTTAGTAGATATTCAAGTGCCTCTTCCAACATTTTGTCTGTAGCATCTAAAGTTTCTCCTCAGCCTAAGAAAGATGAAAACAAAATATCTATGGCACTTCTCCCAAAAGTTTCTGATAAGAGTGAAGATTCAAAGGATAAAATGGCAACAAAGGACCCGATGGTAGACTTATATAGTAGCCTGATTCCATGGAGGGTGCCTGCAGGTACAATACTCTTGGACCTTTCTTTCATGATTTCTCAACCGTTTTATATCAATGGTGGCCTAGAAGGATTAATCTTTCTTGGCAGCTTAAGGAAGATACCGATTTAGGAACTCCATAAATTCAAGCAATAGTGAATTATATCCTGTTTGAAATATTTCATAGAGATTAGATAGGCTTTCATAGTGATAAATGTTTACAGGTTTTCTTGATATCTATCTCCCTTTTGCCTTTTTCAACTCTTGGTTATATGGAGAAGAATGAAGTAACCCTGAATCTATTTTGATAATGATATGTGCTTGAACTTTTTATGACCATTCCCATTAAGCTCTTGTTTGCAATTACTTGTCACTGAAATCACAGAGAGATTTTTTCATTGTCTTTATCTGGTCAAATCAAGTGGTTTGGCATTCATATTTTGCTTTGATAATTATAGTTATCTTTCTACCATTGGTTTTGGGACATCGTGAAGTTTGATTTGAAAGTACAATTACTTTGACTGATTCCTATATTTCTTCACTATTACAGCTTTATTGCTTTGAATCACATTTCCATGCTGTGTAATCTTGCAAAGGTTTGCTTGTTACAAATTACGGCTGCTAAGTAAACTTATGTTGGGAGGCTTGGTTTTGAAACTCACCTCCATTCCTAACTTATCAATGTGACAAAATGTTTGAAAAAGAATTGTCTTTTTGTTCTGTTCGTATTATTGGGATTATCATATCCAACGATTAATTGAAGTCTGCAAACTTTAACAGCCGTGACAAACTCCTTTTGGATTCCCTGGGAAAAAGTTGTCTTAATTGGAAAAGGTGCTGTAGAGATGTTGCTCCGTTTGCCGGAAATTTAAATACAGTTCGTCATCACAGAACTACCCATAATTTGGAAGGACCTCTTTAGCTAACGAATCAACATTTTCATGTTGAGATTTTAATAATCTTACTGGACCTCATATATGAGGACCATTGTGAGAATAATTGGCATTAAGTGTGTATCCCCAGGAGTAAGTGTTCACCAACAAGGTGTACTAATTAAATATAATTTGGCTTTTGGTCTCAAACCTGTCAGGTTTAAATTGATTAGCGGGGACGACTTTTTTTCTGACGTTATGAGTAATTTGGTTGTCACTATATGAGTCAAGAAAACAAAGAGTCCGGTATAAGGCAAATAAAATCGGTACACCTTGGCCAACTTGAGCACCGTCATGAATGTAAAATTCTTGAAAGTGATTATAACAGCATCTATTGTAAAGATACGGGTAGTCTGTTTTGTACAAGTCGCTACATTTTCCTCTGAGAGGGTACCTGCTCATTTTCCCACGTCAAAGTACAGTCCAACTGCCTCATCCTTCTGTGAACCATTAGTGGTAGCATGTGGATTTCTACACATTTTTGAAGTTCTAACTAATGATAATGGGGAAATTGAATGATTTAACAATGGTCTTCCGATTCCAATCTTGCTTTCCTTTTTACCTTTTTAGTTTATTTTTTTCTTTTGGGTATGTACAGAGTCTGAATGTTCAGCCATTTATGCGCTTTCCTTTCTGCAGAAATTAAACTCATCAACTCATGGAGAGTGGGCAATGGTGAGAATAGCAAAGAAGTAGACTTCCAGAGAAACAGAAACCGAAGGGAGATGGAAACCAAGTACCGGGCAGTGTCAGAGATACCACCAAACCCCAAGGAACCGTGGGACCTTGAGATGGACCATGATGACTCATTGACCCCTGAAATTCCAATTGAACAGCCACCTGATGCCGATACTGCCGATGTGCAGATTTCACATAATCAAACTGTGAACGAAGTAGTTGCATCAGAATCCGTCTTGCCTCAGATGGGTAGTGGGACTGAACCAGATCTTGAGTTGCTTGCTGTACTGCTAAAAAACCCAGAACTAGTTTTTGCATTGACCTCGGGACAATCAGGCAATTTGTCAGATAAGGACACAATAAAGCTACTTGACATGATTAAGAAGGGTGGAGCTGGTTTAAATGGGGTTGGTAGAAACGTTGAGGAGAAGGTTGAAGTCTCCCTTCCATCCCCAACTCCCCCGAGCAAACCTGGAACGGTGCGTGCCTGCTTCTGTTGCAAGTTTTGCCAGATATTATGCTGCTATCAACTTCCTAGGAGTAGAGCTATTTTACTCTTTGCTCTCCTGTATACAATATAAATTAACACGTATGATGAAACCTGAAGCACAAATCCTTTCCAATGTTAACCCACTACCAAGTAAAATAAAATTCACAAACCAGTTAGGGAACTTTAGACCCAAAAATCTCTTTTAACATTTTCATAGGAGAGTCTTTTAGTCTTTGGAAAGTTCATCTTCGTTTGATGGGGATGTTTTATACTTCCTTTTATTTTGCAATTTCTAGCCCACTTTACCATGGTTGGTGGATATGCATATCCTGTAGCTTCCCAGTGGCAACGAAATTCTGATACGTGCTTGGCACTGAAAGATTCATCCCCCAAGTAGTGGGCCATTCCTTGGTGCTGTCCAGCAGAAACCAAAAACGGATAATAGCATTAATTGATCATAAAATTGTAGACAGAATCTCATATTCTTGGTTAAAATTCATCAGTGCTGACTATTCTTTTTTTTTTTTTCCAATTGAAACATTTGCAGAGTGTACGGGCACCAGAAGTTGACAAGAACCCCTTTTCAAAGCAGAGATCAGCTGGTACCCCAGTTACCTTCACTGATACTGGAGTGCCTACTGTGGACAAGCTAACCGGTTTTGTACAGCCTCAGATACAAGTCAGCAGTATCCGAGTGATGCAAAATCAACTTAGGTCATTACCTTTACAACAAACTCTAGCACCAATGCCATCCTCATCGCACCAGAGCCTGCCCTCAAATTCTTTATTGTCCCGGACACCAACTTCAGAAATGGCTGGAAGCATGAAAAATGCAACCACTGCAATTCATTCCATAGAAAACTATTCTACTGCTCGGGAAGAAATCTTAAACCATATTAGACCGTCTCCAACTTTATCCTTTGCAGCAAATCCTTCAGAGATACGTTCAATTCCATTCCCATTGTCGCCAACACCAACACCAACAGCAACAGCAACACAGATGTCAACAACTGTGAGGTCACCTTCATGTCTCGCCCGAATAACTGAACATCCAGTTGTGTACTCGTCCAGGCTTCCAACCGCAGATGTTGGTCAAGTGCCTGATTCTTGGAGAAGTAGACAGGGCGGTTTAACTTTAAATTCCTTATCTAGGCCGAATCAAAGTAATTATGACGCATCTTTCGGAAGGGCTCTCCAGCCGCAAATTCCTTCACGTCCTAGTTGGGATAGGAATGAACATTTGGGTGACGAGGTTTTTGAGTCCTGGAGTCCGGAGAATAGTCCTGATAACTTATCTGACCACAGACCAGGAAGAAACTATCCAGGACGTCGGTCGAATTCTGGATGGGAATATATGCCTGACAATAGGTCGAGGCAGCGTTATCAAGGTCATAACAGGAACATAAACAGAAGGTTTCGTTGACGGGAGAGTCGCTTTTGGTAAACTTGGTACCTGTTGGAGTGTGATCTGTTTGTTCCCTAACAAACAATTGGCAACCGGAGAAACAAAAGGATCCTGTACTGTACATTCTAACAGCGTTTACAATTTGAGTTTTTTCGTCCCTCCCAAAAAAAGTGTTTTTACATTATGGCCATCGTATGTGCTGAAGCTTTCTCCATCAAAGAGACTACTACTCTCACGTGGGACTACGGAAGAGCTTGACAAGGAATGAAGAGAATTGAAAAAAGATGTTGCTAAATTTTAATAAAAAATAGAAAGGCAATTGTTTGAATAAAAAAATGTATAAAAAATCAATGATGGTGTGGGGCTTGTGAGGGTTGATTGATTCCATCAATCTTAGGGCTCACAACTGTCTTCTTGGTGATCTCAATCTTTAACAGGTCAAATTCATGCTATCAAATATCAAACTGACAATACCATCTTCGAAGGTAAAAAGAACAAAACCAATGAATTGGAGTTTGTCTTCAGAGGAGCTTGGCTCTGGATGTGTACTTGTTTTGCGCATGGAAAATTTCATCCTGAGGTTGTTGGGTTTGTGTATTGTCACTTAGATTTGGGTTTAATTAGTTTTGGTACACGTCTAGATCTGGTGATGCTCGGATCTGAGGTCCAGCTTAGAGAACTAATTGGCCTCATAAAGCTCGTCCAACAACTCTTGGATCAACAGTATCAAAATTTAATTTCTAATGGTGTTCTTGTTCAGTTCCAAGTAGTCATGCATATTTGCCAGAAGCTATCCTTCTTTTTAACTAAGACCACCGAAAAAGCACAAGAGCTAATGTTGTGTCTTACGAACCCTTGCCTAAGTAACTCCTCCACTGTCCTTTCTATGACATCTTTCTGGTCTCTTAAGTAGCAATATGGAAGTACATTGATAGGTCCACTTCCCTCTTTTGGTATAATCCAATGATCGTGCACTTCTCGTAGAGGTGGCTGAGTAGGCTCCTTGAACACTTTGGCAAGTTTTGCCAATAACTCATTTAATTCTCCTTACTCCACTAGTTGATCTTCTAACATCACATTTAATTCCAATAGTTGTGTGAGATTCATCATGCGTAACCGTCCATGTCGCTTCCCTTTCAACAATTTATCTAGCCCTTTGCTAGAAATGAACTTTAAGTGTGAGAGTAATCCATTTTCTTTCCAATAAAATTTCATGGTTCACGTTTGAAAATTTCAAAATACATCATTCAGCGTCTCTAGGAGTGTGGTTCACATCCACCTAATGGAATCACTAGTTCCTCCGTCCAGAACCACACTCCTTGCATGCTCCGTGCAAACCTGCATTAACACTTGTGGCAGTTCAACTTAAACTCACATCCTAGAGTTATGTAAAATAGAGGAACCTCTTCTAATTTGCCTACGCACCTTTGAGTTATGTTTTCGTCGAAGAAATTGTGGGCGCTCCCATTATCCACCAGAATCTGTATAGATCTTTGTTGATTTTATCCCTCGACTCTCATTTGCTTATAATCTTCTTCAAGCCCCATTCTTGTCATAGCTTGGAATGACACATTTAGAGTAGGAAATGTTGGAAAAATACACAAGATCGAATCGAAGCGCAACGGAATAAATTTAAGATTTTTTTCCACATAATCAACTTTAACAAAATTTAATCGGAAATATAAAAACAAGAAATTAACAAAGTCTCATCTGTTTCGATTTCTTGTTGTGATTTTTCCTTTCGCTTTGAATATGTTAATCCACGAGCTGTTCAATTATTCGACCTTTAACGGTATCCACAGATATTTCGGAGAAAACTCAAATTCGATTTGAGAGGAAAAATGTAAGAAGTGCTAGCTCCAAAATTTCTAATTTTTCCTTTTATATGAAAAATCATATTTTTC
>JAOSBO010000009.1:18456239-18468350 GCA_027563915.1 Erythroxylum rotundifolium | reverse complement strand
AAAGTTTGGAAGAATATAATAAAGAGGTTAATTAAACTTTTAATCTTTAGTTAATTTTATAATATTAGTTTACATTTAAAAAAACCAAAATATTAAAATTTTGAACACAAACAGTTACATCAAATTAATATTTTAAGTATATAATTACTAAATATCGTATCAGTATCATACTATAATTATAGATATTTTAATTTATTAAATAATAAAATATTATATAAAAATACTAATATGATATAACTTGATGCATCATTCATATTAATAGAGATTTTAACGTTGGATTATTATTATGATTATTATTATTATTATTATTATTATTATTATTATTATTATTATTATTATTATTATTATTATTATATTTTTTATAAAATTTATAAATTTAATTTTGTAAAATTAAATATCTAAAATCTAAATTCTTATAAGAATATTCAACGAAATACTAAGAAATATAATATTCCTTATAATTTTAAAATTATACCCTTATAAGTAATTTTACATATCAATAGTTAATACTAAATAAATAGTTAATTTTACCAAATGTTTTTTATAAACAACTGATGTTATCCACTGATCAAATCAACTGATATAATCAGCTATCAGCTAACCGCTGATAAAATCAACTAATAGCTAATATAATTTGCTATTTAATAAAGGGCTATGACTATCACTAAGGCCTTGAGCTTATTCAAGAATTCTGAGAGGGCCCATCGTCAGCTTCTTGCTTTTGTAAAGCTCGCTCCAAAGCCTAGTTTCTGTCGTTCGAGATCATCAACGCGCCAGTCGGAACAAGGAAGAGAAAGCCTTTTAAAAAAAAAAAGTCCTCAGTTCTCAAACATCCCATATAGATTTCTCTATTCCAGCTTCACCGAGTGAGAGATTTTGCTGATAATGGTTCATGATTGGCATTCTCTGCTGTGCCATTGCTTCCATTCCCATTCTTTGTTGATGTTGGTGTTGCTGTTCATGCAAATTTGCGTGCCTTTGTACTCCTCCAATCCCCAAGAAATCATGAGTATGCATGTCGCCACTTTCACCAGTCCCACCACCAAATTTAGTCATTACTGTTGGGATTGCACTACTTCTTCCATGAACCAAACTTGGACTGCCATTATCTTCAGGTTCCATGTTTCTTATGAAGCCAGGTTTGTGGTCATTGCTCGCGAACATGCCAGCAAACAGGCCTATATTGTCGTTCATTGCTGAGCTACCTGTTGCAGTGTCGAAAAGGGCAGAGATTTCTTGTTTGTTGAATTCTCCAGGACTTATTCCAACCATATTTGTTTGGTCAGACTGAGTAGAGAAATGATCATATGAACCGTTATGTTGTTGAATTCCACCAAAGGTTGGCGGCCTTATGGCCGTCACCTGATCATGACCTGCCATGCTACTAGCAAAGCTCTTTTGCATCATTGGGGAGTTGATACTGCCACTCGCAGTTGCACCCATCTGCGCAGCTTTTTGCAGCAAAGCTGTTGCTGACATTTGAGCTGAACCAGGGAGTTGACATCCATTTTTTCCGTCTTGAAGATAACCGAACCCAGATGAACCATTGGAACTCAATTGCAGGTTGGAATTTGAGGAAATGCCTCTCGGCCCACCAAAGAGAGTGCCTGAACTGCTAGAAAACATGCCCCCTGCCATGTTCATGGACTTGAATTGCAATGGAACGAGGTCTTGCGGAAGGGATTTGAGAGGGTTCTTAGGATCGAAGTTGTTGAAGTCAGACATTCCCGTGGATGAGTTGGTGGTGTTGCTTAAAGGCATTGATGATATGAGCTCCGGCAACTGGTTTTGCATGTTTGATGCCATGTTGGTCATCAGTCCTTGGTTCACTTTGTTGTTTTCTTCTGCCAGTGCGTCACAAAAGGCTCTGTGGGTGATGAAGCTGTCTCTTCTGAATATCGATTGTCAGATTAACTTGGTTAAAACCACTGATTCTTGCCTATGTATGGAATCTAAAGCGAGGTGAGGTATCTATGACGTGATTGTTTCAGGTTAGAGCTGGCCTTTCTATGTCCAGCAATAACAGCCAATCATAGTTTTTCGTATTTGGATGTTTAATGATATAGAAAAAGTCTTTTATCCACGTCAATTGAGATATACTAATTTCTACAAAATTTAACAAACAAGGTTCTTACCTGGAGAAGATTGTTCCACAATCACATTTGTACTCCCTAGTACCACAAGTCTTTTTATGAGCTTTCCAATCGGATTGAACTGCATATTTCTTGGAGCACTTGTCACATTTCCATTTCTTCTCTCCATGTTTTCGGCTAAAATGCTTCTTAATACCTGTTAGATCACCGAGAGCACGAGAAGGGTTGTGGTGGACGCACGTAGGCTCAGGGCATATATACACCCTCTTCCTCACCTCTGTTGTTGTTCTTTGCCTTAATTTCCATGGAAGGTTATGTCCTCTCCTATGCAATTGCAGATTCTGATCCCTTTGGAATCCTTTGTTACATATCTCGCAGACAAACCGGTTAGTTGCCATGAGCGTTGTAGGTGATAATGCAACAACTTCTGCACTGGGATCTGATCCACTCATAACTCAGTTGTTAGTGAAAGGGAATTTCCATAACAAGAAACCACACTCACACACTAGAAGAAGAATCATCAAAGCCAAACCGTATTCCAGGAGTAAGAGTTATTACTATTATTGTATCCATGATTGCACGAGAAGCAAGCTAATTAATCATTAAAAAAAAAGGTAAAAAGATGTATATAAAAAGTGGAGAGGAGCAAACAGTTCTCATCAATTATTGTAATCTCAAACCAATAATTGAACCTCGCAATTCATATTCCTGTTCTACCCGACTCTGTCCTACACACACCGCTTCGTTCCCACCTAGATCTCCGGTCCATCCTCATCCCGGTCCGATAAACCAAAGGGATACAATCTTTAAGTATTATACATAAATCCCACATAAGAGTTCATCTCTCTGTTGTTATTATCACATTGATCTCATATATACACATGTGCATCCCGGATTCAATGATACACCATAAAGACACAATCTTTGATAGTTTTTGAGTATGTATATACTTGCATGGTTTATGTACTTCTGTTACGGTGTGCATGCTAAAATGAACATTAATAAAGAAAGGGTCACAAGTTGACTTTGCCTGGAGTTCCTGGGAGATTTCTTTTCTTCTTAACAGTTTGTTGTTGTTGCTGCTGCTGCTGTTGTGAACCAGAGCCGCTGCCGTTAGCAGCAGCAGAAGCTCCAGAGCTCCCACCCTGAAAGTTTTGATGCTGTTGAATTTCCTCTCCAGTATTTCCTGAAGAGAAGCTGCCCTCGTCACCTGAGATATTTGACATTTGATGCTAATTTTTGAGTTGGATTTATGTAAAAAACTAGCAAAACTATCCTCTCCTGTGATTGTCTCCTATAAATCTTCTCTGTAATTTTCCACTTTCATATGTTTCTTTCAATCCCTGGCGTCTACTTCTTGTTCTTGTCCGGCTCAGGTGTGCGTATGTACTCGCGCGATTATTTGCTCTCTCACTAAGTCATAAGGAAGACAAGACGAGGGATTGCTCCATTTCTTGTAAAGAAATACACTGCTCTCGCTAACTCGCTTAAAACACTCAGGTTGGAACTTGGTCTTCTTTGGCTTCATGTACATATACATAGTGGTGAAGAGGAAGACAGATGTTCGGCAAATACCCCTCAATTTCCATGAAATAAAAACAATTGCCATTGCGTTCCGAAGATTCCCCTCTTAAAAAAAAAAACCTAAAAAAGGTTAATGAGTTTGTCAAACTAAATAATATAAATGAGGAATTGAAAAAAAAAAGAGTGAAATGATTAGACCTTAATTGAAGTTTAAAAAAATCGTACGTAATACTGTGTACGTATTGCTTAATGTTCTAGTTCTAGAGTGACTGTAACATGACCCAAAAGCTAAGTAATTATGCTGTTCATAACCAAAACTATATAAAAGTAAATGCCAATCTTATCATAGCTAGACATAATTGTCAATGTCGAATAGAGCTTATAAACCGACCAAATCAGAATTCAAAAGCAAGATAGTAACAAGTTGCTCGTGCTGTGCAAATAACATGTAGGGTTCCTCTGTTCAATTTCACGATGTCTATCTTTATCATTGAAATATGGTTAGACAATCTCTAAACTCATGTTTAATAACCAAAATGACATCGTTTTAAGTATTAAATATAATTAGACATTATAAAATTAGATAGAAGATTTAAACTCGCAAATAACAAGTGTGTCTTATACTTTAATATATCATTCGATAATCAAGTGATACAGTATTGTTTTGCAGAAATTCAGTGATTAATTATTTTTCATCAGTAATTCAGGAAATGAAAGTATTGCAGAAAAAGATTTATTTTTTAGTAAGTTCTGAAGATGTTTACCCTATTATTTGTTTTTTTCCAACCTCCAGCCGTAAGCATTTGAGAATATACTGTCCCACCTGCTTGAACTTTCTTTGTGTTTTCCCAAGTCATCGAGGTCGAAGAAAAGAAGAAGAAACAATTTAAGGAACTATATGATTCTATCAACAATGAAAAACAAGAACAGATTAATCCCTCAATCATTTAATTTCTCTGCAAATTCATGGAAGAAAAGTTTGATTTCACCGCAATTACCTTAAGTATATGCGTTATCAAGTAGACCATTAATGGAGTATTTCATTTTAATTTGCGGCCGATGCCACTCTTTCACAAGGCATCAAATGTCCATTGACAATTGATCGAACAAACCTAAGAATATGAAAGAAGATTACCGTGTCCTATGTCCTATGTGATCTAAAGAATCCAAGGTAACCAAGAGGGTGAGTTTCATTCTTTTAAAATACAATTAGAAAAAGTATTGCTGCTTTGTTTTCTAGGTACATTTTAATACTACCCAGGACAGCTACTTTTATCATTATATATTAACCACATGAAAAGGTTTGTCTATGCTTGGTGGGTTATCACGACCATATCTACAGGCTATAGTGCTTTTGAATACGTCAATATTCACCTTTTTGATGGTTTCCATGTCCGTATAGATTCAGTCAGGGAAATTATATTTTCTTTACAAGCAGGTTGTCGTACTCATAATTTGATTAAAATACAAGGACCTTAGGAATTAAGTAATCAACCAAACTTTAAACTATACAAGGACCCATCATGCAATACACAATACATATAAATTTAAAAGAAACATATATGAGATCGCATCGCAATTCATTTCAAAATTTCACATTTATTAAGCTTATTTATTATTCTTAATCCATGCTTCTATTCTAAAATTTTTATTTAATTCTTTTCTTAATCCTTTAGGGCCCTGTTTAACCCAGTAGACTTATATCTAATGGTCTGACGGCAAACAGATTATGCAGGACACTTTTCACTCCTAAAAATATCCTGGACATTCCCACTTCTGGAATACCAGGTCTCATTAATATAGGACACTTCCCACTATTGGAAGTATCCTAGGTATCCCCATTCTTGGAATACTAAAATAAATTACTAAGGATATCCTCTCTCTTGGAATATCCCGACACGTGTCTAATAATCAATCTCAATCTTATCGTATAAATATTAAGACCATCGTATATAAATCTACCTAGGCAAGCCACTAACCACAATTTCATTTTATTCTCTTGATAATCCATAAATTCAAAATCATCATGCTTCTTTCATCATTGCATAGTTCCATAATTCAATTACTCATCACAAAATTCATCACACATTGTATACAATTTTCCATACAACCAAAATTCGAATAATAATCATATTCTCATCCATGATTCACAATAAATTCAGATAAATCACAAACCACATAGATTTTATATAACACAATCTTTTCAAGTCATCTAACTTGCACAAAATCACACTTATTAGAAGTTTCACAAAAGGCATACAAAAAGGCATTATATTTCCATAAATTCACACAATAAACATAATATATTTATTTTGACGCAAAGTTCCATAAAATAGACCATATTTAAATATCTTCTTCCACATAATTTGCATTTTTCACTATTTACGCAAAAATCATATAATAAGATACTTTAATTTCTCAAATTCATACAAAAATCCTACAAATTGAATTTTCACATAAAAACACAAAATAAGCTACATTCTAATTAATTCCCTCACCTAAACTTTGCAAAACTCCAAATTCCTAGTTAATCCTGTGTTCCTTCATATTTATCGCGAATACCTAAATAATAATCAAATAATTAAACTAAAAAATAAAAATAAACTCAAAATTTTCTAATTTATTAAACTACCCTAACTCTTCCAAAATTTCAGATTTACCATTAAACTATTTTTTTTCTTTCCTCTTCTTCTTTTCTTCTCCTTCTCCATTCCACGTATGTTGTCATCCTCTTAAATTCTAGCTTTCCAAAAAATTTTCTAGATTTTTAATCCCGTTTCTAACCATGTTTTCATCCATTATCTCAATATATAAACATTCTTATACACATTCTATCAAAAATAAAACACAAATACACTCTCTTACCTTGCAAAATCACCACAAAACCCAAAGAATGATAACTCTATGAAGAACATTGCAGAAAACTTGGAAGAACAGAAACTGTCATCAGTTTTGTGGAAAGAGGGAAGAAGTAAACTGAAATAAAACCTATTTATTTTAAGTTTAGGGTATTAAGATACTCTTGAAAAGTTCTATTCATCAATTCCATAAAGGTAGCTGGAGCATTTGTGAGTCCAAATGGCATCACTAGAAACTCATAATAGTCATACCGTGTTTTAAAAGCAATTTTAGGTATATCATGATCAACTATCCTCAATTGTCAATAGACTAATCTCAAATCAAAATTTGAAAATACTGCTGCTCTTCTTAACTGATATAGTAAATCATCAATCCGAGATAAAGGGTATTTGTTCTTCACTGTCACCTGGTTTAATTATCAGTAATCAATATTTAACCCCATTTTGTCATCCTTCTTCTTTATAAATAAAACTGGAGCTCTCACAGTGAAGTACTAGGCCTAATAAAACCTTTTTCCAATAACTCCTCCAATTCTTTTTCAACTCCTGTAACTCCACAGATGTCATCCTATAAGGTGCAATAGATATAAGAGCAACCCCAGGTAGGGTTTCAATAGTGAAATCTACCTCTTTAAGAGGTGGCAAACCTGACAAATCATCAAAAAACACTTCTGAAAAATCTCTCACCACTATTATGTCCGTCAACACAGGGCTTGTCTCCCTTGTATCTACCATGTGAGCAAAAAAGGCTTCACATCCCTCCAGAGTTAGTTTCCTAGCTATTACTGCAACAACAACACAAGTAAGGAGTACTCTCCATTCTCCTATAAACACTACCTTTGAACTCCCAAAACACTCCATCACTACTTCTTTAATGTAGCAATGTACTACCAGCTTATGTTGGGTTGACCAATCCATACCTAATATCACATCAAACTCCCTTAAATCCATCACAATCTAGTCTGCATGTAACTCCAACTCTCTAATTCTTACAGGAATTTCTCTCCTCACACAATTTACTATTACACTCTCTCCATTTTGTAGGTAAACTCTCAAATCATACCCTAGTGGACTAACCTCTCCTGGAACTTTAGAAGCAAATTTTGACATAATATAAGAATGACTGGACCCTGTTTCTATTAAAACATAAGCCAAAACATCATGTAAAGAAATCATACCCGATATCACGTCGTCAGATGCTGAGGCTTCTTCCCTGTTCATCTCATAAACTCTACCTTGAGTTTGAGAAGGAGCTGATGATGTCCTCGTAATGTTGTGTGTAGCTCCATGTCCCCCATTGCTAGCACCTCAACCTCAACCTCTACCAACTCCTCTACCACTGTCTCTAACACTACTCTATCCTTATGTAAAACCTCCAATTATGGCCCCCTACATCTCTCAAAGAAGGGCAATCTCCCTTGAAATACCCTCTACCTCTGCATACAAAGCATACCCTGTCATCTCCACTAGGTCCCCAACAAAGCCCTGAATGGTATCTCCCACAAGTCTGATAGCCATGACCTGAATTACCTCCTCTGCTAAAAGATCACCCTATGTTCTAATTTGTTCCCCTTCCAGACCCAACAGATGGAGAGCTGAAAGAATTGTAACTCCCAGACCCTTTTCTTCTGCTAAAGTTAGAGTACTACGTCTTCTAAATATTGAACCAACCCTCTGATAATTGTTTCTTCTAGTCAAACCTGAACAGCCTGATGTCCTCTTGGTAGGTTGACTTGACTCCCCTCTATAATCAGCTTGCTTTCTCTTCATCTCTTGCATCCTCTTCTCTTTGTTTAAGACTTCCTCTACTCTAAGTGCAGTATCCAACAACTTTTTGAAATTTACAGTTGCTGGGCCAAGCCCTAATATGATCTTTATATGTAATCCCTATTCGAAATGATAACACTGATCCTTTGGTATTGCCACAGCCTCAGGTGCATACGTTGATAATGTAGCGAACTGCACCTCATCATCAACAATAGGCATCTTCTTAGTTTGTTTCAAATTCATAAATTCCATCCTTTTACGATCTTTATAAATTGATGGTCATTATTTATCACCAAATTCACTTTTAAACTCATCCGAAGTCAGTACTTCAGGTTTAGATGACCTCTAAATTGATCGACACCAAATCCGTGCAAGTCCCTGAAATAATGATGTGCTGTATTGCAGACAATTCTCCAAACTACATTTCAATCTATCTAAAACTTCCTCAGTCTATTCTACCACATTTATGCCTCCTCAAGGTCTGTAGTACCTTTGAACTCCGTAACCCCTAATTTTCTAAGCCTTTTAAAATTATGATCAATCTCAGGCACTACTAGAGCTAATGGTGGTGGCAATGCTTGAGCCTGTATAGCAGCCTGCTTTAGCACCTGGGCTCGGAATTGGTCGTGGGCCTATAGTACTGCTTGAATAACTTGCATATATTGGGGCAGTATCTCAGCTATACTGGCACAATCGAAGATACTGCCACAATCGGTTTTACCCCCACTCCCATAGGACCCTAATATGCTTCCACTTGCACTTGATCTTCCTTCTTTGCTACATTCAAGACATGTGAAGAATTAACAGACTCTTCCCTATCCTCCTACTGACCTGTAGTCACATTATTGGATGTCATCCTACAAAATAAATGAATTCATAATTAGTACACCTCCTTACCCTAGGAGCATAGACCTGCTCTGATACTACTTCATGTAACACTCCAACCTGCTTCAAAATCTAACTAAGATTTGTTTCTATGAAAAAGAAATGTAACAGGCAAGGAATAAGCTGCCAACTCAATAAGGGGTAACTAGAATGTACTCGTCATGCAATACACAATACATATAAATTCAAAAGAAACATACATGGCATCGCATCACAATTCATGTCACAATTTTGCATTTATTAAGGTTATTTATTATTCTTAATCTATGCTTCTATCATAAAATTCTTATTTAATTCTTTTCTTAATCTTTTAGGGCCCCGCTTAACCTAGTAAATTTATATCTAATGTTCTGTTGGCAAACAGATCACGCAGAGCACTTCCCACTCCTAGAAATATCCTGGGCATTCCCACTCCTAGAATACCGAGTCTCATTAAATAAATTATACATGATACTTCCCACTCTTGGAATACTAAAATAAATCACTAAGGATATCCCCACTCCTAGAATATCCCACACATGTCTAATAATCAATCTCAATCTTATCAGATAAATATCAATATCATCATATATAAATCTACCTAGACAAACCACTAACCACAATTTCATTTTATTCTCTTGATAATCCATAAATTCAACATTGCCATTTAACATCATCTTCTTTCATCATTGCATAGTTCCATTATTCAATAATTCATCACAAAATTCACCACACATCGTATACAATTTTTCATACAACCAAAATTCGCAATAAAATAGAACATATTTAAATATCTTCTTCTCCACAATTTGCATTTTTTCACTATTTATGCAAATTTCATATAATAAGATACTTTAATTTCTCAAATTCATTAAAAAATCCTAAAAATTAAATTTTCACACAAAAACACAAAATAAGGTACATTTTAATTAATTTTCTTACTGAACTTTGCAAAACTTCGAATTCCTAATTAATCATGTGTTCCTTTAGATTTATCACCAACACCTATATAATAATAAAATAATTAAACTAAAAAATAAAAATAAAATCAAAATTTTCTAATTTATTAAACTACCCTAACTCTTCCAAAATTTCAGAGTTGCCATAAAACTATTTTTTTCTTTTTCTCTTCTTCTCTTCTTCTCCTTCTCCATTCCACGTTGCCATCCTCTCAAATTCTATCTTTCAAAAATTTTTCTAGATTTTTAATCCCCTTTCTAATCGTGTTTTCATCCAATATCACAATATATAAACATTCTTATACACATTCTATCAAAAATAAATAAAACACAATATAGTTTCTTACCTTGCAAAATCACCACAAAAACCCAACGATGATAAGTCTATGAAGAACACTGCAAAAAACTTGGAAGAATAGAAATTGTCATCAATTTTGGGGAAAGAGGGAAGAAGTAAACTGAAATAAAACCTATTTATTTTAAGTTTAGGGTCATGGGCCAAGTTGGGTTTTTATTTCTTCTCCTGGGTTTGAGATGGGTTTAAGTAATGTATTTTTTGTTTTAAGGTTACGGACTTTACGTTAGGCATATAGAACATATCACTTCAATTGGAGAAATAATGAGGAGATACATGTTATTATTATAATTAAATTTGAGGGTCACAATACAAATACTCATGAACTAATTATAAGTTATAAATATTAATTTGTAACTTAAATTTATAAAATCTAATCCTCACAAGTTCTACCTTTGGATGCATGATATTGCTTCTTGATGCTTAAAATTGATAAATTATGAAAATTGAAATTGTTTATTTTCTATATTACTTTGTGAAGAGGTACAATTGATTTATATATGATCGAAGATAAGAAGAAATATGTATTGCTTTATGAAAGTTATGTTAAGTGGTGTTAGAGAGTGGTACGCAAGCAGACATTGTTCGTGAAGAGCAATTTTGCTCGAAGCTCAGTGAAAGTGATGAGAATCTCCCTTTGTTCAACTATTGTGATAAAGGGTTCATATTTAGTAGGTAAATTGTTCAGAGTAAAGAGGACAACATCCTCTTCAAAAATGTTGTCACCAATAGCAACAAAATTGTCAGTAATAATACAGATAAGGGAGAGATAGTCAGAGATAGAGGTGAATCTTTTCTTTAGGGTGTGGAGTTATCGTTAGAGTATGGAGCATAAAGACCTGGTCTTTTGCATAAAACGATTATTAAGGTCAATCTAAGTGTTAGGCAAGCAGTGGAGCTAGACAAAGAAGCAGTGATAAAGCAACATACAAGCCTGTCAAGTTTTTGCCATTTAACAAATTCTAAAGATGAAGAATCTATAGTCAAGGATGGAACAGTACCATCAATGCATCCTATAAGATTAGAGGTGATGAGCATTGCTTGAACTTGATTGTCCCATATGAGAAATTAAAGGAATCTAGTTGTGTGGTTAAAAAGCTTATAATGTGATTGAATAATAGAGTAGATGAATTATAATTATTCATGGTGTGTGCTTTGTTTGTGTTAAAGGGACATATTATATGTTTGTGAGAAAAGTGTCAAAACTGAAAAAAAATACCAATGTATCAAAGTAGATGGGGGCCCTAATGCCATAATAAATTTCGTAAATTAAGATTGTTTGTTTTTCTATATTGCTTTGTGAAGAGATATATTCTCTTTTAAATATCCATAGAATAAAGTGAAATTGAACACACATGTGATTGGTTTTTAAATGAAAATCTAGATTCTTTATTAGATACAAGACATATAAGTATCAGATAATAATGGATCCTTTTATTATTGTTTTCAAATTCTTCCGAAACTAGTTTCAACCATACCATTTGTTTACCAACTTCTATGGTGGCCACATATTTTGCTTTGTTGATATAGTCATAACCGATTATAACTTTAAAACCCAACTTACAACCCTGCTTTAAGGTTAACATTTAAAGTGTGGTAAAATTTCTTTTATCAAGATCACTTAAATAATCAAAGTTTACATATTCCTTCGTAATAAAATCTAATCCTGTATATTATAATATAACATCAAT
>JAOSBO010000009.1:18445616-18456139 GCA_027563915.1 Erythroxylum rotundifolium | reverse complement strand
TTAGAGTATTGTAATGCTTTTTATTAGGATTTTCCATATAACAACTAACCTTTTACTGTATATGTAATATTCTATATTGCAAAAATACTATTTATAAATATGATACTTAAGACATCTTTATGCTCTCATCTTCATTAATAGGGTTTCACACTAAAGGATAATTTAAAATTAATAGGAAAAGGGGAAGAAACTAGCTTACAATTTTACATACTAAAGCATTACAGAACCTTTTTTAGGTAGTTTTATAATAAATCCAAATCTTCATTTTATTTCTATCTTAATGAATTTGAATCCTTAGAATTTTGGTTACTAATCTTTAGTTATTCATTTTAATTTTTCTAGTCAACTGTGATTTTAATCCTTTATATAATCTTTATTGGAGCTTGCAACTAACATAACATATACATAAAACAATAAGACAATAAAATCATTATCAATAATCCTCTTAAAATATTTTTAAGAATCTAAATAAAGTTTGTTGTATCTAAGAATTATGATAAATGAATCATATCTTTTAATATCGACACCTTGACGTTAGACTATACAAAGATTTGTTCAACTTACAAACTAAGTTCTTTTTTTTCCCTAAAACCTTCTAATTAGAGCATATAAATTTTTTTTTCAAGATTTCCGTATCAAAACTAGTTTCACATCTAACTATTATATATTTAGTCAAACACAATAAAAATTGTCATTATTATTCTGACTATAGAATGTTAAACAGAGTGAATCAATTCAAGAACAACCTTGTTTCTCAAACTTAATATGTTCAATTTTACACGATGTTGTCTATTTGTAATAAAATGCTCACAAAAAGGTAATGATACCTCTATGAGCCTATGGAATCATTTTTACCTAGCAAGGATCCTCTTTCATTGTTTAGATATATTTCTAAGTTTTCTTTTTATATCATAACATAAAATATCTTTCACTTAGATTACTTGAAGCAACTAGTGCATCTACTTTTAGTGATGTCTTTGATTTGAACTTGTACAAATTTGCATATATCTTCTCTATCTTTATAAGTACAAGTATGTCTAAAATTATCTTTAAAATCTTATTGATACTTTCTATTTTGTACTTAAGATCATCTAATCATCCTATAAACAACAAATTCTTCTTTAGGTCTCTATATGTTGTCCCTATTAAAGAGTATAAATTGTATCACTGTACATCTTCAGCTTAATTATTCTAATATGTACAACCTTTAAGGAATAACTATCAGAATTATGTATAGATCCTCTTGAGATATGTTCATAATGATATAACCATTTTCTTCAAGATGTCATGTGAAAAGTAGCTTTAAGTCAAAGATTCAAATATTAAGTAGTGACTTCCTACTTTCAATTGTTGTTAATACCTTACAACATAAAAATATTGCCTCCATATAAAACATTATTTATGAATAAAATTTTCTTATTTAAAATCTAAAAATTCCTTTTCAAGTTACCTTTCTTTTTATTATTATAACGTTTTATGTTTTTCTTACTTTTTGATTTTAGCTTACTACGATTTTGGCCCTTGCTTAGACCAATTTTATTAATCTCCTTATTACTGTCAAGGATTTGAATTGATGTCAACTAAACCATCTATCTTACTCATTCTTATGTCTACTTTCTTCCTCTAGAACTACAACTGCAACATCATAGAAGACTAAGAAATCTATAAGATGATTATTGGTTAAGTTGATAATGAGTTTTTCTTATAAATTAGGTAGTCTCTAAAGTAGAAAATAGATATATTCATTTAAGTCTATTTTATATCCTAATGATGTCACCTAAGAATAAAGAGTAATCAAATTATTAATATGCATCATGAAAGTGAATTATGATACCCAAAGAGATGATATAATATCTCTTTTATTATTTTCTTCTCTTCTATGGTTGGCAAAACATAACAGTTAAATCTAAACGAACTTTTAAAACAATATTCATGTTCATTTCATTCCACTTTATGTTATCTCTGAAGTTTTTTAGCCTTCTGCGAATGGTTACAACAAAATTATCATATATAAGGATAATTTTCATCTTCAACATCCTTAACAATAAATTATTCTTGCTAAATTTCTCCAAATTAAATTTAGTTGCCATTACTTCCATCTTTGATTGCTTTGACCTTAGACAACTTTCCTTATTTTATGTAAATATTAATTGCATATGTAAATAGTACTTAGTACTTTAAAAGTTATATACTATCTGATTTATTTTCTGATGTGGAGCATCTAGTAATAACGACAACCATATTAAAAATGATAAGTATATACACTCTAATTAGCCTTTAATACCACTTATTGAAATAATTAAGTGGATAAGGTAACATTATAACTCAATTAAGATTGAATGAAATATGAAACACAAAATATTATTACGAGTAAAATTAGAAGTTACAATACAAATACTTACTAACTATAAATTACAAAACAAATATTAATCTATAATTTAAAACTTATAAAATTAGATCCTCAAAATCTCTATCCTTGAATGCTTAAATTACTTTTTTGATATTTGAAATAAGAAGATGTATAAATGTTTATACATAAATTAAAATAACAAATGTTTATACATAAATTGAACTAACAGTGGTCGTATGTTTTAATTTCTTCTAATTATTTCACATTCTTATATTTATTTTTATTATTATACTATAAGTATGTATCTTCATCTAAATATTTTGCAAGCAATATCTATACAATTCTTATGTTGAGCGTTCAAATCTATTTTGAGACTTTTGGCGATCGTAGACTCCTTTACAGTTTGTGGGGATGATGAATAAGTAAAGAAAAGTTAAATGAAGCTCTTTTCAGGAGAGACACGACTGTTTATGGTGCTACATGTCTGTGTCCTTACTTACATAGTCATGTATAGCAACTATGTAATCACACACGCCTATGTATGGTGACACACATTTGTGTCTAGACTTGCACAACCATATAGATCAACCGTGTAAGTCTCTAAAACTATGTGAAGGACATAAAGAGCAAAAACATATATGGTAGTGTACACGCTTATGTCATGACATATACGGCTATATGTGATGACACGCCTGAAGACACATGGTCACTTACACAGTCGTATATATGACAACGTACAATCCAAAAAAAACATATTTTATGATATAAAAGAGTAAAATACATGTGTTTGGTATGAAAGTGTGACCATAACGTCTAAAAGTGAGGAAAAACAAAGAGAGGGCAAGTAGTATTGTATTCTCATCCTTTTTTTAATTATTTTTGGAATTAGTTTGAGTGTTTGTTGATTATTACATCAATTTTGGCTTCAATCCTAAAACTTTGTGAGATAACTTGTTGTTGTAGGTGAGAGATCAAATTTGGTATCCTTATTGAGTTTAATGGATTTGCTTATTGGTTTGGCTTATGATTTTTCCCTATAAACTAGAGGGTTTTTCATATAAATCTTAATGTTTATCTTATCGTTAAGTTTCTTATTCTCATATTGATTTGTTGGTACATGTTGAAGAGTAATTTTTTATAATTGGTCGATCTTTTAGAGATTTGTGTTATTGTGTCCTAATAAGTGCTACTAGAGCTATCGTGATGGAAGGTAGAAACAGTTTTATGGTCAAGTTGATGTCATCAAATTACTCGATTTGGAGGCTTATTATGGAGGACCTTATGTATTGCAAAGATCTCTTTGATCCTATTAACGTGGACAAATGTGTGAATGATGATGTTTCTTTAAAAACTGGAAAGATGTTAGATAGAGAATGGGAAAAGATGAAGTGAAAAACTTTGGACACTATTAGACAATGAATCGATATCAGTATAGTCAACCATGTGTCTTCAAATGGATCCTTTTGAGCTATGAAAGAAGCTAGAAGGTTTGTATGAAAGGAAGACTTCTCGTAACAAGGCTCCTTGATTAAAAAGATTATGAACTTGAAGTTGAAAGCTGTAAAATCTATGTCAAAGCATTTAATTGATTTCCGAGATATAATCAACAAGCTTACTATAATGAAGATCATTCTTAATGATGAGCTTGAAGTCTTGTTCCTATTAAGTTCATTACCAAATAGCTAGGAAATGCTAGTGGTGACGATTAATAACTAAACTCCTGAAGTTATGCTCTCTTTATATGTTATCAAACAGAGTATGTTCAATGAAGAAAACAGAAGCAAGGAGATGAAAGTTGACAACATGCAAGCTTTCATGACAGAAAGCAAGCGAAGGAATAAGAGTAAGGGTTCTAAAGGTTATGGTAAATTTAAGAAATTTTCAAAGTCCATAGATGAAAAAGACATGAAGACATGTTACCATTGTGATAAAGCAGGGCATGTTAAGAGGTTTCATTATAAGTGTAAGATGGATCAGAAAAAGCAAGATCATCAAAATGATGAAGATGATAAAAATACAATAGCTTTTAGTACAAATGATAAGGTGTCCCTAGTTTGAGCAACAAGTGAATGCTTTCATGTCAGTAATTCTAGTTCTAAATGATTGATTGACATGAGAGCTTCTTATCATTAAGTTCCAAAGGTGGAGTACTTCTTAAACTATAAGAGATGAGACTTTGGGAGTATAAAGATGAAAAATCAAAGTTTCACCAAGATTGTCGGTATGGGTGATATCTGAGTTCAAAAAAACTTTGGATGCTTACTGACCTTAAGAGATGTACAACATATCCCCAATCTAAGATTAAATATATTATCAATTAATATGTTAGATCGAGAAGGATTTTAGCACACTTTCAATTATAGAAAGTCAAAACTGTCTAAAGTAGCAATGATTATTGCTCAAGGAGAGCTATGTTGCTAATTGTACAAGACACACTTAAAGGTGTGGGGTGGTAGTGAAGAATACATAGTCAATGAGGAACTTCTCCAAATTTGTGACATTGACGATTAGGACATATGAGTGAGAAGGGATTAAAGTTGCCACATGGTAAATCCCTCATTCCAGTTAAGAATTCATTTCCGCTTAATCCTTGCGATCATTGTTTGGCCGGAAAGCAGCATAAAGTCTCTTTCAAGAGAAGATCTATAGGGAAGTCGAAGATATTAGAGTTGGTGTATTTAGATGTTTTTGGCTCTATTGAGGAGGAGTCACTAGGAGGTAACAAATATTTTGTTACATTTGTTGATGATCCTTCGAAGAAGACTTGGGTGTACATTTTAAACTCAAAAATTTAAGTGTTTGAAACTTTCCAGAAGTTTCATGTCACCATAGAAAGGGAAGTTGAGAGGAAGCTGAAGTGCCTGAGAACATATAATGGAAGTGAGTATACTTCTAAGGTGTTTGAAGATTACTGTATATTGCATGGCATTAGACATGAAAATACAGAACTAGAGACTTCATAGCATATCAATGTTGCTGAGAGGATGAACAAAATAAGTATGAAGAAGTTTCATTGCATGCTCAAAGCATCTATGTTGCCAAAGACATTTTGAGGTTAAGCAGCCCAAACTGTTGTCCACCTGGTTAATTAAGCTCCTTCAGTTTTATGGATTTTAAGATTCCTAAGAGAGTGTGGATTAGTAAAGATTCCGCATATCATCATTTGAGAGTTTTTATTTGCAAGGTATTTAGACAAGTTCCTAAGGATCAGAGAAAGAAGCATGACTCAAAGACGATATCTTGCATTTCCGTTAGATATGGTAGTGATCAGTTTGGCTTTAGACTTTATGACTTAGAGAAGAAAAAGATGGTTAGAAGTAGGGATGTGGTAGCTTTATATGACCTAGAGAATCAAAAGATGATTAGAAGCAAGGATGTGGTATTCTAAGAGCATGAGAGAGGTGTTGATCTTTTAAGAAGGGATAAGTCATCACGTTGTAGCTCATCATATAGGATTGTTCATTCTTCGCCAATTTCTTCCACTATTAAGTAGCCTACAATTGAAGGAAATGAAGTCTATGAACACATGTCAATGATGAGCTACATATCTTGATAATGTTGAAGATGAAGTTGCAGAGGATAATGAGTAGGGGGAGTAATTGGATACAACAATTAGTGATATACAACTTTGAAGGTTGACAAGGGAGAAAAAGCCTTCTATAAGATATCTAAGTTTAGAATAACTATTGATTACTACCGAGAGGGAGCCTAAGAATGTGCAAGAGGTTGGATCTTGTGAAAGCAAAGATATCTAACTCGCAGTTATACAGGAAGAGAGGAATTTTCTCAAGAAGATTCATACATACATGAATGGTGTTGACATGTTGACTAAAGTTGTTCCCAAAATTAACATAAGCTATATAGTAAGCTTATCGAGATGTATCTCAAGTAGATGAGGGAGAATAACGTGCCTTCCCCTTAAATGGCTTAGAGGAGGAGATTGTTGAGTGTTTGGTCCTATTTCGAGGCTTTTGGTAATTGTAGACACCTTTATGGTTCTTAAGGATGACGAACAAGTATAAGACAAGTTGAATAAACCTCTCCTCGGGAGAGACATGATTGTGTAAGGTACTACATGCCTATGTCTTTACTTACAATTTCGTGTATAACAACTTTGTAAACACACACACCTATGTCTAGACTTACACACCTGTGTGGATCAACTGTGTAAGTCTCTAGAACTGTGTGAAAAAGGATGTGAAGAGCGAAGACATATACACATCCATGTCATGACATACATAGTCATATATCTCTCTGTGATTGTGCACATTTGCGAGTAAAACGGTGTTGAAGACACACAGTTACTTACACAAACATGTATGTAACCATGTACGATTTATAAAAACCTATTTTATGATATAGAAGAAAAAAAAATATGTAAGTTTTGTGTGAGAGTATTACTATAACATTCAAAAGTGAAGAAAAACAAAGAGAAGGAAAGTAGTGTTATATTCTCATCCTTTTTGTGGGGTAAAAGATCAACTTTTGTAAATTCTTATTGAGTTTAATGGATTTAATTGTCGATGAGGTCCAAGATTTTTTCCCTCTACACTATAAGATTTTTGATGTAAATCTTGGTGTTTGTTTTATCGTTAAGTTTATTATTCTCATACTAATTTGCTGGTGAAGTTGAAGAGTACTTTTGTTGTCAATATTTGGTTGATTTTTTAGAGAATTGTGTTATTATCTCCCAACATCTTATAACAACTATCTAGATGAATGTACTCTTGAGTGAAGTTGGGTTTAAATCCTTATATTAGGCACCAGTATTAACCAAGAGCTTGTCATTTAAGACAAGCTTATGCAGTTCGGTTGGAGTGGAAAATGTGGGTATTTAAAGCTTATGCAGTCCGGTTGGAGTTGGTCTAAGTACTACAAAGAACTTACCGCAAAAGGTTTAAGGTTTATCATGTGGTGTTTAAGCTAATTGTCTCCTGATTAGATTAACCTGTCACTTTGCTACTCGAAATTGTCAAAGAAGTGATAAATCCACCATCTTCGAAACAATTGTATACTGTATATTTGCAATCGTTCGAGTTGTTTCAATGAGTCTCAGAAAGGGAATACATCATGATCATTTGGAACATGGTGATAGTGAAATGGGGACTAAAATTCGGAGATTTATTCAATCTTCTAGTAATATTTAACTTAATGAGAACGAGTTTTAAGCCATCTAGACAAGAGAATGAAGTTTTTTTTTTTTTGAAATTTTAAACTGTAATATTATAGCTAAGAAATGAAGTTAACTGCTTGTTGAAACAAAAACATTAATTGATAGATGTTCAACAAGATAACACTGTTCTGGACTGGTGCTGATTTTTTGCTAGTTTTTGTTTCCAGTTTCATCAATGAACAGTATGTGATCGCCCTTTGGTATGGATATTCGATACTTTGTTTTCTTGTGAGTACAGACGGAACAGCCATGTCCATTTGCAAATTAAATTAATGGTTACCAATTCCACTAATCTTAGACAGTATTCTTAAATTTAAGAATTAAGAAAAAGGGTAACATCACAGAGGCTATAAATTGGAAACAATGAATAGACAGGAACTAGAATATGCAGGGATAAGGTAACTTCTTCAGACAGTTTGGCATACCAGGTGCTCCAAATTGATCCCGACAAGTTTCCAACTTAGTTATTGTCGAAGAGGAATTCAGTATCGGTGTAATCTATGAAACCAGCAAGATGACAACAGATATATGGTTACTGCCTTCTTTGACTTCATATTATGATAAAACCGAAATAGAAGTACAAACAAGGCAGGCAGCCGCATGACGATGCTGTTTTAGCTGCTGAAACCATTTGTTAATTGTATAAGAATTTTCACTATTTGACACAAGCAAGAACCCTAGGGATAGAGACCATATACAAAAGGACGGATATAAGTTTAATTATATTCCTTAATTACGACCTGTAAGCGTGTTTTCAATAATCAATCGCGATGAAAATGATGTTTGGATCAGGAAAACGACAGATTGGAAATTCTATCCTTGTAGATATAGACATGTTTCGAGTAAGAAAAGGAACAGAAGATGCTAGTTTAACCTTTTCTTTTTATATATGAATCATGTGTGAACTTTGTCAGTTTGGTGTTAATTTCTTATCTTAGCATTGTTGTTTTCTAAGCACGGCATTCGTTAATTTTTTTGTTTCTTTCATGACTAATTAATCAAAAGCCTCGGTTCATTTCATATATGGTCCCACCCTTTTAATCTAACCTCTAATTATGTATTCAATAATTAATTATTGTCTAACCCCAACTTCATACGCAGTAGTTGCAGTCACACTTGACGTGCCAATGTGGTAGCCTTGCTCCTAAAGTTTTGACTTTGATGGTTTTTTTTTTTTTTGATACCTTTCCAACCTCAAACTCACAACTTTCGCTACAATCATCTCCTCTTTTTTACACTAGATACCCCGTGAGGGCTACTTTGATGCCTATTTTCTGTTTTGCCGGTATGAATATAATGGCTAGTGTCAAAAGCTGTGGTACAGTAGTACTTCCGACTGCAATTGTATCAGAATGTCACGGCACGTGACTATGCTTTGACCATATCATTACATGCTCTACAACCATAGGCTCTGTGCACTTTAATGCATCTGCGGAATGCTCAAAAGTCATAACTATAACAGTGGTCCAGTTTTGCTTCTGTTTCTGTTAAATTTCCCGTGGGACCTGATGTCCCTGTCACGTCAATGGCTGTATCAGATTGAACTGAAGAAAAATTTTCAGAACATAGTTTAGTTTATCTGATCTCATCATTTTTTATCCTATTTTACGAGCATGTTTATGACTCTGACGGATACTTAACAAGGAATCTATTTCTATGGAACGAGAGAGAATAGATATGGAGTAAACCCATTGCCGGTTCCGTACGGATATGCTGTGATTGGATCATTGTAAGCGCACACTTTTTGTGGCAGTGTACTCGGTCCACCGAAGAATTCTACTTGAACAGCTTCCAGGAGGAATTCATGGATTACCAATAACTTCAATCATTGTTTCACACGTCGGTTGCGGACGGCAATGTTTCAAGAATGTCTTATACTGGGCCTTCACCGGATTGGAGATGGACAAATGGGTGTTAGACATATAATAATTTATATACATATCTATTATAGAAAAATAAAAATACAGAATGTTATTACATACCTATTGTTATTGATATTGAGAGATTTTGAATAAATTTGAGAGGGCTCTTCTAAGTTTTTAACAAATTTAATAAAATAGTGCATCGGAAAAATGTTAAGCTTAGGAATCCAATACCTCTTTCACATAATTTATATTTCATGTTGTCTTCCATCAAAACAACAAAAGTTGATAGTGAACCGACGTGAGGTTTCTATAAAACCAACAGACGCGACGCATAAAATCAACTGACAACAATCTCTCACTTGGGTCGTAGATTTAAGTTAAAAGTCATGAAATCTCTACGCAATGAAAAAAACCAAATGCACAAATCATAGCGATAAGTTCTTTAAAGGTGAGTATTATCTTCCATGTATCACGATGCATCCTATTTCTTATTCCACTTTAACTGAATGAATAAACCTTTATGTTTATTCTAGGTCCATAATAGTTGTAATTCTCAAATAAAAAAATGTACACCAAAATGAGAAAAATAATAAATTAATAAGAGTTTCGTGAAAGTACATATAATAAATCATATAATAGAACCAAGCCTCATTCTAGCAACATGATCTTTAAAACTCTTTGGTGGCATGTCTTTTATTAAAAGATCGACAATTTTTAATTTAGTGCGAATGTGTTGAATGATCATTTTGTTCTCTTTGACACGTTCCCTAAGAGCTAAATACTTAATTGTCACAGTACATTCTTAATAGCTTAGAAATGGAATCTACAATTCTAAACCTAGATATGAAACTCTTCAACCATACACCCTGTGGTGTAGCCTCAAAACAAGAAACGAATTCAGCCTTCATGATAGATGTAGCAGTCAAAGTCTGCTTTGAACTCCTCCAAGATACAACTCCATTGACAACATAAACGCATAACCAGATGTTGACTTTCGTGAATCAACACAACCAGCAACATTTCAACAACAAATGCAATGTCAGGTCTTTTAAAAACCTGAGCATACATTAGGCACCTTACTGCAGAAGCATATAAAATATTTTCATTGTTACCTTTCAAGCTCATTTTTTAGGCA